>SJYX01011891.1:198399-244370 GCA_006410675.1 Oreotragus oreotragus
CTGCTGCTGCTAAGTCACTTCAGTCGTGTCCGACTCTGTGTGACCCCATAGACGGCAGCCCACCAGGCTCCCCCGTCCCTGGGATTCTCCAGGCAAGAACACTGGAGTGGGTTGCCATTTCCTTCTCCAATGCATGAAAGAGAAAAGTGAAAGTGAAGTCGCTCAGTCTGTCCGACTGTTAGCGACCCCATGGACTGCAGCCCACCAGGCTCCTCCGTCCATTGGATTTTCCAGGCAAGAGTACTGGGGTGGGGTGGGTGCTAGTGGTAAAGAATCCTCGTGCGCCATACAGGAACTCAGGTTCGACATCTGTGTCAGAAAGGTCCCCTGGAGGAGGGCATGGCAACCCACCCCAGTATTCTTGCCTGGAGAATCCCATGAAGAGGAGAGTCTGGCGGGCTGTAATCTGCAGGGTTGCCGAGAATCGGAGACGACTGGAGCGACTTAGCACACATGCGCGGTTTTAACAGTTACAGATTATTGATAACCTTCCGTCCTGGAGGTGGAGCTTACTTTCCCTCCCCTTGCATGTGGACTGAACTTGGTGACTCATGTTTAAATGAATGGGGTGGGGAATAGGAAAAATAGTAACTTTATAGTAGAAACCCATGGCACCCCAGGGGGTGCAATGTGATAAGAAAGCTCTTCACATCTGCCTTAGTCCTCCGTCAGTTACGAGAAAACATCAGACAGGCCGAGATGGACTGCAGCCCACCAGGCTACTCCGTCCATTGGATTTTCCAGGCAAGAGTACTGGGGTGGGGTGGGTGCTAGTGGTAAAGAATCCCCGTGCGCCATACAGGAACTCAGGTTCGGCATCTGTGTCGGAAAGGTCCCCTGGAGGAGGGCGTGGCAACCCACCCCAGTATCCTTGCCTGGAGAATCCAATGAAGAGGAGAGTCTGGCGGGCTGTAATCTATAGGGTTGCCGAGAATCGGAGACGACTGAGGCGACTTAGCACACATGCACGGTTTTAACAGTTACAGATTATTTGATAACCTTCCGTCCTGGAGTTGGAACTTACTTTCCCTCCCCTTGCATGTGGACTGAACTTGGTGACTCATGTTTAAATGAATGAGGTGGGGAATAGGAAAAATAGTAACTTTATAGTAGAAACCCATGGCACCCCAGGGGGTGCAACGTGATAAGAAAGCTCTTCACATCTGCCTTAGTCCTCCGTCAGTTACGAGAAAACATCAGACAGGCCGAGCTGAGGAATATTGAAAAATACTTGGCCACTGTCATGAAAAGTGAGGAAAGACTGAGGCACTGTCCCAGAATGGAAGGGACAGAGGAGACACAGCAGCTGAGTGCACTGTGGGTTCCTTGGTTGGAAGAGAAAAGGGACGTTGGTGAGAAAACTAGTGAAATCTGAATAACGTCTATAGTTTAGATAATAGTGTATTAATGTTACTTTCTTAGTTCTGATGTGTTGAATAGTTACATAAGATGCTAACACTAGGGGAAGCAGGGTGAAGAGATGGGAACTCTCTCCACTGCCTTTATAACTGTGCTGTAATTCTGGAATTATTTCAAAATAAAAAGCAGTAAGAACCCATTGATGATTTATTTGGACACAGAAGTGAGGTCGCCATCTCGGCCACTGTGTCGCATTGACTGCCCAGTGCCTTGGGGAACCGGGTAAAGTCATAGAAGACCTTCTGTGAGTCTTAAGTATCAGGCAGGATGTGATTTTTAGCTTATTGACTTCTAGGAAATCCAAGACAGAAAGACCTTTGTTTGAGAGGGCTGCAGACTTTTAACCCTCATAAAGAGCTTATCATTGGAGCAAGCTTATAATGCACTGTGTTATTACTGTAAGAAATTTGTAATGGTACTGTTACAGCAGAACTTCTCCCTGGCTTAAAGGAATCTTTGAGCATTCACTTAACAATTTAATGCTAGCACCCTTGCTGATGCTATCATGTTTAACCCTATAATGTTCTGCTTCTGTGTTTCTGTTTGTGGACTTTTGCAGGGATTAAATCAGTACAAAATTATTGTCTTTGATGTCTGTCATCATTATTTTCAAAGGTTTTTTTTTTTTTTTAATTCTTTCGAAACAGTTTTTTCTTTTGATAAATACTGTAGGTACTACTTTTCCTTTCGTATATGTTAACATCTGTGCATTTCTCTTCAACAGGAACACTCATTTAAAGACATGAGGCTTATTTTTATTTACAGCAATGTGGTTTATTTCAGGCAGAAAGATGAGTCCATTCTTAATTCTTTCTTAGCACCCAAAGAACACTTCTGTTTGCTTTTTAGGTTTCTATAAGTTGTTTCTGTAATCATTTAGAATTCTGGTTGTTTTATTAGGATCAAGTGGATATGAGATCCCAGATGATGCAAGCATACTTAAATTTTTCTTAGTGGTTAATTCATTAGAAAACTACCTGCATGCCTGTTGTGTGGCAGGCCCTGTTCTAGATGCTGGGGTTGCAGCAGGGAGCACAGCAGAGCACTCGTGACACATTTCCACCTCTATGGGAACATCAGAGAATAAGGAGACAAATACTTAGCGTCAGGTAGTGCTAAGCCCTCTGAAAAAATACAGGCATGAGAAGGGCATAGAGTGATGGAGCGGTGGGGGAATGCTAGTCCCGTTGAAAGAGTAGGAAGCACTCCTTGTTATATATGGGGCGGGTCATCTCCAGCACAGAGAAGGCAATGGCACCCCACTCCAGTACTCTTGATGGACGGAGGAGCCTGGTGGGCTGCAGTCCATGGGGTCACTAAGAGTCGGGCACGGCTGAGTGACTTCACTTTCACTTGTCACTTTCATGCATTGGAGAATGAAATGGCAACCCACCCCAATGTTCTTGCCTGGAGAATCCCAGGGACGAGGGAGCCTGGTGGGCTGCCGTCCGTGGGGTCGCACAGAGTCAGACACGACTGAAGCGACTTGGCAGCATCTCCAGCAGAGGGAATGGAGTGTGCAAAGCCCTGGAGCAAAGCAGGTTGCATGGTTAGGTCTCGTGGCTGGAGCGCGTGCGTGCGTGAGAGGCCAGTTGCTGTAAGGCCTGCCCATGGTTAGGGCTCTGGGTTCCATGCTGAGTGATCTGGGAGGGCCCTCTGGGTTGTGGGGAGAGGAGTGCAGCTTGTCGGTATTTCAAAAGGATTCCTCTGGTTTGTGGAGAAGAAACTGCAGGGGAGCAGGTGTGGAGCAGGGAGATTAGTGAGCCAGACAGGCAACCCCAGAAGAGGGAAGGGTAGCGGGGCCCAGGGAGGGAGCACTAAGAGTGGGGAGAAGTGGTTAGACTGTGGGTGGATTTCAGAGGTGTCCCTAGTAGGGTTTGTTTAGGGATGAGATGTGGGGAGAGGAAAGTTGCTTGAGCAGGTGGAGAGGGTTAAGGTGGTGGGAGAGACTGGAGAAATTCTGTGAGTCATCTGCATCTAGACATTTTTCAAAGACGGACCAATAACATCTCCCAGGGAGTTAGTGGTGATAGAAAAAGGGCTATAAGGCTGAGTCCTGGGGTTGCCAGGGGTTAGAAGTTAGAGATGGAAAGGATCCAGCAAGGGAGACTGGGCAGGGGAGGCCAGTGAAATAAGAGGAAGATCTTACCTTTGATTGATGTTTGCTGGTTTGAACTTGCAGTGTTTGAACACCCACCATTGAGGTACTTGTTATAGTTGATTTACAAGATAATATGAGAGGTTTTTGTTTTTGTTTTTTTATCAAAAGTGATCATTTTCTTCTTTAAAATGAATTTCCTGATATGGGTAGGCTGGGTGGGAGATGTGCTGGCATAATGTTGAGGCGCTTTTTTTAATCAGCTAATGACTAGTGTATGGGAATACTTTCATTGTTTAGTTGCTGAGCTGTGTTCTACTCTTTTGCACCCCTATGGACTGTAGCCCGCCAGGCTTCTCTGTCCATAAGATTTCCCAGGCAGGAATACTGGAGTGGGTTGCCATTTCCTTCTGCAGGGGATCTTTCCAACCCAGGGATTGAACTTATGTCTCCTGCATTGATAGGCGGATGCTTTGCTGCTGAGCTCCCAGGGAAGTCTGTGAGAATTACTTGAAACTAATAAACCTCAGGGCAGCCTGAAGACCAGTGGACCACAGATGGCTGGTTGTCAGCACCTGAACAGAAGCCAGAACATTATTTGCTTGGAGTAGTAAGCGCTGAGGCTTGTGCACCTGTGTTACAGAGGTTTTACTTATCATGAAATTTAACACTTACTTGTAGTGATTTTTGAATGACGTGGTTTTGCTTATTTTAAAAAGATATAGTATTGTATGCATTGATCATGGAATCACTGCACAGCCTTTACTAATTGATACAGAAATGTAGTAGGGGCTCAGCCTTTCTGTTATAATTTTTGGCTTATAAAACTCCTACTAATCAATGGAAAGCCTGTTTATCACCAAATGATCTAAGTTGTTTTGTAATAGTTATGGTAGATCCGTAGTGTTTCCCAGTGGACATTTAACTTTGAAGGCAGAAATCACTATTAATTTCAGGAGAGAGCTTTAATTGAGCATTATTCAGTTAAGCCACTGTAACAGTTTGTTTTTGGAGAGGGGTGAGGTTTAAAGGACATTTTATGCTTTAGCCTCTGGTCTCTAAGTCTGTTTCCTCTTCTGTGAATACAGGGTTACTTAACTCATCTAGAGTTGTACAAAAGGTTAAGTGCTTGATTCCAATTTTGAATCCAGGCAGTCTAACTGCAGATCCTACACTGCACTCTGCCTTTTTACTGTAAATATTGCCAGTATTCATTTGAAAAGAACCAATAAAGTTCAGTTGTCGGGAATCTGAAAAGAGGGGAAGATTTTTGTGGTCCTGACATTTCTTTATTTGGTAGAATATTTTTAGTATGCTCATGTAATACTAAGATAATGTTTAATGGATAGCAGTTAGACATAATAGTACTCTGTCGGTTTTCTTTGAGATTCCTGCCAAGCCAGTGTAAATGACTTGTTTAAAGCACTGATGTAATGGGTTTAAAGTGGTGGACCTCAACCGAAGAACAAACAAAGGGGAGTTTGATTTTCAATCCCTAGATTTATTCTTAGGAAATTTTCATTGTAAAAGCAGCAGAGCAAACATTCCTAGACCAGTTTCTTGAGAAATTTTTAAGCTAGTCCTAAAAATTTCCCAAAAGTCTTTAAAGAGTAGGATCTTCTTAAACAAGTTCTTTGAATTCTCCAGCCTTGTAGAAGGTGTTTATTAACTGTAAGTTGAATTTTTGATAGTTTAAAAGACGGCAGTATTTCACATTTGTAGTTGATTTTGTATGGTATTGTGTGGTCATGCCTATAGAAAGAAAAAAGCTGACAGATCCTTGATTAGAAATCTTCATTCTCTGCTATAATTTTGTAGGAGAAATCCATTAGATTAGCATCCTGACTTACAATATGTGTAGTAGGTTGAATAATCGCCACCCAAAGGCATCAAGTCCCCATCCCTCAAATTGGTAAATGTTACCTTACTTGGAAAATGGGTCTTTGCAGATGTATTTAAGCTAAGGATTTTCAGATAAGGAGATTCCAGTTGGGTCCTAAGTGCCATCCTAAGTGTTTTTGTAGGAGAGAAACAGAGGGAATTAACACGGACACACGGAGGAGACAGGCAGAGATTGGAACCATGTGGCCAGGAGCCCGGAATGCTCGCAGCCAGGAGAAGCTGGGAGCAGGCAGGGCGGCGCCTTCTCCTTGGGTTGCTAGATCTCCCCTGCTAGATTTCAAACTTCTGGCCTCCAGAGCTGCTCCTGTTGTGTTAAGCCACCCAGTCTGTGGTCATTTGTTATAGCTGGCCAGGAGATGAATACAGCGTGTTGCCCAGAAACGCTGCCCCAGGAGAGGGCAGGACAAAGCTTCCGCAGCCCCGTTGTGTGATTATTCGGCCGAGGAGAAGCACCGTCTCGCTCTGCGGTGGGTGTGGTGAATCCTTTCTCACAGGTGTGTTGCAGCCAGTACCTGCGAGCACCCAGTAATGGCCGCTCTCCTTGCTTGGGTTTTGTAAATCAGAGATTTTCAGAAGTGTGCTCCCAGACCCGCAGCCTGAGCATCGTCTGGTTCTCAGGTCCTGCTCACTCTGGTATCAGAAATCAGAGACCCCAGGCAGACTTGAGCATGTATCATAGTCACCTGAGGGGCTTTTTTGAAAACACAATTGCTGAGCCCTATCCCCTGACTGGAATCAGCAGACCTAGTATGGGGCCTGAAAATTCACTTTTCTCACAAGTTTCCAGGGGATTCTGATGCTGGTCCAGGGACGGTACTTTGACAACCATTGGTGTAAGGTTTGATTGTGAGTAGAAGGAGATTTTGGTTTGTTTCATTGTGTTTTAAAATAAATTTTTGACTTTAGAACAGTTTTGGATTTACAGAAAAATTACAAAGAAAATGCCATACTTTATTCAGACGTCCATAGCTTTTACCAGCGTCTTTTTTCTGTCATCACCTCTCCTTAATGCTCCTCTGCTCTTTAACAGTTTCTTAAACCTTCTTTTTTTTTGATGAGCTTGACAGGTTGGGTCAGGCATTTTGGAAGTGTCCCTCTACTAAGATTTATCTGTCATTTATCTCGTGATTTGGCGGAGTTGGGGTTGTTTAGAGGAGGACCACAAAGCTCAACTGTCATTCTTGTCGCGTGTCGCCACAGGACTCATCAACGTTGCGGCTGACCTTGATTACCTGGCTGAGGGACTGTTAGGTTTCTCCACTGTGAAAATTCTCCTCTCTCATTTCCACACTGTGCTATTTGGAGGGAAATCCCTATGCACAGCCCCACCCTTAAGGAGTGAGGGCTTATGCGCCCCTGGTCTTAAGCTTGGAGTATCTGCATATATCACAAAGGAGTCAGACATGGCTCAGTGACGAAACAACAGCAGCAGCAATCTGCATTTATTACTTAGAATTCTGCATGGATTTGTCTCTTCTCTCCCATTTAATTACTCAATTTTTTTTTTAAAATATCACTTATGGACTCATGGATATTTATATTTGGGATTATACACTACTTGATTTGGTTAGTAGAATTGTTCCAGGTTTGGCCATTGGGGCTTCTTTCAATTGGATTCCCTGCCCATCTTCCGAATACTCCCTGGCACTAGAATAAGCTGCAGGCTCGTCTTATAAATTTTCTTCCCCAGTCTTAGAGTCAGCCGTTTCTTCAGGAAGGCCAGCCAGGCTCCTTCTCTTGGAGAAGAGTGTTAGAAACCAAGGTCTGGGTGCTGGCTGTGCTGTTGGGGTATCATTTGCTCCTAGGTGCCCCCTTCATACTGACATCTGTGTGTGTATACTGACCTGTGTACATAAAAATGTCCATAAATATTTCTGTATGTAATCACCTGTATGTCAAACTACATCTGTATGAAACTAAATATGAGCTCATACTGATGTCACCCAACTGGAATCAGTACCACGTGACCCACACTAGCCTTCTCTTTTTGCTTAACTATAACCTTTACCTTTCCACTACAGCAGTGAAAAACCGGGCTCTCGCCATCCACCGTCCCCTCGCCATCCACCGTCCCTTGGCCTAACTGCTCAGGTCCTTTGCCTTTCCTCTCAAATGACTTCATTTCTTATTTTTAATTTTTTGGGTGGGCTGCACTGCATGGCGTGTGGGAATCTGCATTCCTTGGCTGGGGATCAAACCTGTACCCCTGCAGTGGACGTGCAGAGTCTTAACCACTGGACCACCAGTCCCTTCGGTGGCTTTAAATGACTTTAAATGCTGTGAAGTTCCATGGGTTTTGACAAATACGTACATAGTGTTTTATGTCCATATTACAGTTTCATATTACATAGAATAGTTTCACTATCCTCAAAAATGCGAGTGGATGGACATGAGTTTGAGCAAACTCTGGGAGTTGATGATGGGTAGGGAAGCCTGGCTGCAGTCTATGGGGCCGCAGAGAGGTGGACAAGACTGAGCAACTGGACTGACTGACCTCAGAGATCCCTGTGCTTCACTCGTCCACTGCTCGCCCCTCCTCCCTTTACCCTCTGAGCCCTCGGCAATCTCTCCTCTTTTTACCGGCTGTATAGTTTTACTTTTTCCAGAATGTCACAGAGTTGGCATCATGCACTGTGTAGCTTTTTCTGATTGGCTTCTTCACTTAGGAAGAAAGGATTGACTTAAAGTTCATCCATGTCTTTTGTGACTTACAGCTTATTTCTCTGTATTCAGTTCAGTTCAGTTCAGTTGCTCAGTCGTGTCCGACTCTGCAACCCCATGAATCGCAGCACGCCAGGCCTCCCTGTCCATCACCAACTCCCAGAGTTCACTCAGACTCACATCCATCGAGTCAGTGATGCCATCCAGCCATCTCATCCTCGGTCGTCCCCTTCTCCTCCTGCCCCCAGTCCCTCCCAGCATCAGAGTCTTTTCCAATGAGTCAACTCTTCGCATGAGGTGGCCAAAGTACTGGACTGATAGATAAATGGATATGGTCTGTTTGTACCATAGTTAATCTGTTCATCTGTTGAAGGACAATTTGATTGTTTTTAGTTTGGGTGATTATGAACATTGGCTGTAAAACTTTGTCTGTGTGACTTTGTATAGATATACGTTCTTAAATCAGTTGGGTAAATTCTGGAAGTGTGATTGCTGGATGATACAAGACTGTGTTTAGCTCTGTAAGAAGCTGCCACGCTGTCTTCCACAGTGGCTGGCCCAGTTTGCATCCCCACCGGCAATGAGAGAGGTTTTTGTTGCTCTCATCTCTCCAGCAGGTGGATTTGTCAGTGATTTGGATTTTAGCTGCTCTAATAGCTGTCTCCTAATGTCTTGCTGTCGTTTTCAGAGACTTTTAGTACCCTGTTTATGGTCAGTCCCAGCTGGTGTGCCTTTTTTTGGTTCTGTATTTTTGTTTGTAATTCGGGCTAGGTTCAGGTGGGGAGGGGCAGGCAAGGTGGCAGGTTGAGGGTAGTCACGTGATAGTCTGGGAATGTACAGTCATCAACTCTCTTTTGATGTTTTCCCCCAGCGGAGATCAATTTTATGCCTTATATCCCATCCTTTTCCCCTCAAAATGCCAGTGATATAACTGAAGGCACATCTTGCAGACACTGGATTTTTTTAGATGACATTTTTATCATCTGATAGAAGCAGTACAGACTGATAGAAGGATGGCGGAGGATCAAAGATGAGTACGGCTGGACCCAAGTGTCAAGGAGCCTGTGGTCCTGCAGGGGAGAGGGCATGTAAACTCACATCTCAGGGGGAAGTGCTGGCGGAGCCAGGAACAGGGTGTTCTGGGAAACCAGACAGAGTGGGGTGGAGGAGTGGGGTGGGAGGGAGAAGCCCGCGTTGCAGGACAGGGACCCAGAGCCTTGCTGGATGGTCCCAGCCTCACAGGGGTGAGGTAGCAGTAAGTCCCGTGAATATGGGATAGTCTGATCTGCTGTGAAAGAAAGCTGAGTGCTGAAGAATTGATGCTTTTGAACTCTGGTGTTGGAGAAGGCTCTTGAGAGTCCCTTGGACTGCAAGGAGATCAAACCAGTCCATCCTAAAGGAGATCAGCCCTGAATATTCATTGGAAGAACTGATTTGAAGCTGAAACTCCAATATTTTGGCCACCTGATGGGAAGAACTGACTCATTGGAAAAGACTCTGATGCTGGGAAAGATTGAAGGCAGGAGGAGAAGGGGACGACAGATGATGAGATAGTTGGATGGCATGACCAACTGTATGGATGTGAGTTTGAGCAAGCTCCAGGAGTTGGTGATGGACAGGGAAGCCTGGCATGCTGCACTCCATGGAGTTGCAAAGAGTCAGACACGACTGAGCAACTGAACTGAACTGATCTGCTGTGAAAACTACATGTGTCTTAGTATAATGGGTTGGTAGGAAATTGGACTGGAAAGATGGATGAACCAAAGTGGTTAGATTTTATTTTAGGGGATAAGGGTATCCAACAAGCACCCTATTCTTTGCATACTGCCTTGATGTTTCAAGGAAAGTCTTTTTCCTGATTAGGTAACAAACAAGTAAACTAACGGACCTTTGTATAGAAAAGCTGAACTTTGTGTAACTGATAAAGTAAGTAAAATGAAGAGATTAAAGATTTCCACAGTTTGTTCAGAGGGACTTGAATATACCCAGCTTACTTTGCCTGATTCCTCCAAGGGAACTTATGCGAATCAGAATCATCCCATGTTGTGACAAGGGAAGGGCTATAAAGTTTCCCCAGATCCTGACTACAAAACTGCATGGGGCAAGTCAAGGCGGAATAGAATGTGTTTCTGTGTAGCTGTGTTGTAGTCGTGCTGAAGATGTTTACTGAGCTACTTCTGCCCCAAGACAGGAAGACCATAGACTCTACCTCTTAACCTTAACTTCCTGTGGCCAAGTGTGTGAAAAATCGGACCAGTTTTAAGGTGATGCCTAATCTCAAACAAGTAATGGGTAATTACTATCAAATCTTGTATCAAGGTTAATAGGAGATCTTTTGAGCTTACCTTTCCATACTTTTTACTTAAAGCATTTGGGAAGTTTTACCAGGGTGAGTGGGTAGGTGGTAAGGTAGATACTGGACTGAAGGTCGGAGACAGGGACTTTGAGAAACTTGATCAGTATTTTAACAGTGCTGGCTCCGGAGTGATCTTAAAAGGGCTGAAGTACAAAGTGGGAGGCACTTTTTACACGTTCCGTATTGGACTTGCTATTTAAATTACCTTTTACTGTCGGTCAGTCCCATACCAGTAGACTTTAACATATGGTTATCGCCATTCCCTTCCAGTAAACTGACACGTGTGTAAGCAGATACCTCGATGGGCGCAATTTCTGGCCTGTCTGTGTATCCTGTCCTGGAAGTTTAACATAGAAAATAGAGAAAGGTTCATTTTTGCTGCCTTTTTGTTTTTTACTCCTTTGTTGACTTCATGCGAACACACCTCATCACTGCTGCACAGCATGCTCTGAGTGTTGTGTCTTTCCTTGAGTTTTAGACCTTGATGCTTTTGGAGAGCATAGACTGGTGAAGTGTTCATCAGTTTGGACTTGCTTATTATTTCCTCCCACTTAGATTAAAGTTATGCCTTTGGGGCAGGAATATGACAAATAATGCTATGTTCTTATATTTTTAAGTGCATGGTTTTGATTTTTTCTGTTACTGGTGGTGTGAACACTGATCACGTGTTGCTGTCCACTATAAAGTTACTTGCTCTTTTTTTTTAATTTAAAAAATGTTATTGAAACATAGTTACTTTACAATACTGTGTTAGTTTCAGGTGCACAGTTATATAGAGATTCAGTTATATAGAGATTTTTTTTCATATTCTTTTCCATTATAGGTTATTATAAGGCATTGAATATAGTTACCTGTGCTTTATAGTAAATCCTTGTTTATTTTATATATAGTAGTATGTATCTTGGAGAAGGCAATGGCATCCCACTCCAGTACTCTTGCCTGGAAACTCCCATGGACGGAGGAGCCTGGTGGGCTGCAGTTCATGGGGTTGCTAAGAGTCGGACACGACTGAGCGTCTTCACTTTCACTTTTCACTTTCATGCATTGGAGAAGGAAATGGCAACCCACTCCAGTGTTCTTGCCTGGAGAATCCCAGGGACAGGGGAGCCTGGTGGGCTGCCATCCGTGGGGTCGCGCAGAGTCGGACACAACTGAAGTGACTCAGCAGCAGCAGCAGTATGTATCTATTAATTCCAAACTCATAATTTATCTATCCTCACCCCTTCCCCCTTTAGTAACCATAAGTTTTTTTTCTATGTCTATGCATGTGTTTCTTTTTTGTAAACAAGTTTGTTTGTATTGCTTTTTAGATTTCACATATAAGTGGTATCATATGGTATTTATCTTTTCACGTCTGACTTGCTTCACTCAGTATCAAAATCTCTGGCTCCATCAATGTTTCTACAAGTGTCACTGTGTAATTTATTATGGCTGAGTAATATTCTCTGTACAGCAATCTTGATTCGAGCTTGTGCTTCTTCCAGTCCAGTGTTTCTCATGATGTACTCTGCATAGAAGTTAAATAAGCAAAGCAAGACCTAAAAGAATCAAACTATTTCAACTCTTCTACCTATGTTACAAAATTCAACATTGTTTATAGGAATACACAGCAGGTAAATTCACAATGTCTGGCATCTAGTCTAGGGATCAAACCCAGGTCTCCTGTTTTGCAGGCAGATTGTTTACCATCTGGGCCACCAGGGAAAGTGAAATTGCTCAGTCGTGTCTGACTCTTTGTGACCCCATGGACTGTAGCCTACCAGGCTTCTCCACCCATGAGATTTTCAAGGCAAGAGTACTGAAGTAGGTTGCCAGTTCCTTTTCCGGGGGATCTTCCCAACCCAGGGATCAAACCTGGGTCTCCCGCATTGTGGGCAGATGCTTTACCCTCTGCACCACCAGGGAAGCCCTAGTCAAAATTACCAGGGATGAACAGAAGAAAGAAAATACAACTTGTAATGAGGAGAAAAACCAATCAAAACCGATCCAGAGATGGCACAGATGTTAGAACTGGGAGACAAGAACTCTAAAAGAGCTGCTATAATTGTGTCCTATATGTTCAAAAAGTTAAGTGGAGATGAGGAAGATATGAAAAAAAAAAAAGACTCCAATTAATCTTTGCTGCTGCTGCTGCTGCTAAGTCACCTCAGTCGTGTCCGACTCTGTGTGACCCCATAGACGGCAGCCCACCAGGCTCCCCCATCCCTGGGACTCTCCAGGCAAGAATACTGGAGTGGGTTGCCATTTCCTTCTCCAATGCATGAAAGAGGAAAGTGAAAGTGAAGTCGCTCAGTCTGTCCAACTGTTAGCGACCCCATGGACTGCAGCCCACCAGGCTACTCCGTCCATTGGATTCTCCAGACAAGAGTACTGGGATTAAATATACAATGTCTAAGGTTTTTTTTTTTTTTTAAACATACTGTTGACAGATTGCACATTACATAAGAAAGGAATGGTAAACTTCAAGACACAGCAATAGAAATTATCAAAAATAAAACAGAATGAAGGGGGGATTTTAAAAATATGAGCAGAGTATTGGTAGCTGTGGAACAACTTTGAGCAGGCCAATATATATGTAAGTGGAAGCTCTAAGGCAGGAGGGAGAGATGGGTTTAAATATATATATATATATGTATACATACATATATATATATATTTGAAGAAACAGTGTTCAGAAAACTTTGAGCTTTGATGAAATCTATATACATAGGAATGGAGGAAATTCAACAAACCCAAGCACTCAAAGAAACAAGAACAACATCAAGGCATATCATAATCAGATTGTTCAAAATCAAGGATAAAAAGAAAATCTTAAAGGAAGCCAGAAAAAGAGAGAGAGATGTTACACACAAAGGAGCAAAGATAGGGGTGACAGAAGATTTCCTGCAGAAGAAATGCAAGCGAGAAGATAATGGATCTTTGAAGTACTGAGAAAAAAGCTGCCCATTTGTATCCTATATGCAACAATATCTTTCAAAAGTGAAGACAAAATAAAGGCATTTTCAGACATAAAAAAAAGCTGAAAGAATTCATTACTAGCAGACCACATTATAAAGACTGTTATAAAAAAAAAATCCTGTTGTCAAAGAGAAAATGATTCCAGATGGAAATGTGGCTCTAGACAAAGCAATGAAGAGCACCAGATATGGTAACTAGAACATAGAAGGTATTTTTCTTAATAGTCAAATATCTTTAAAAGAATTTTTAAAAAATAATTGACTGTGTAAACAAAAACACAATATAGTGTGGGGGAGTGTAAAAAAGTAAAATGCAAAACTACATGTAAAAATAAAATGTACACCAACAATAGCACAAAGGTCAGGAGGGAAGTAACAGAGGCATATGATTGTAAGGTTTTTATACTGTATGTTAAGTGCTTTAATATCATTTGAAATAGACTGTGATAAGTTAACTGTAAACACTGACGTGAACAACAAAATAAAAAACCAAGAAGTTACAGCTAATAAGCCAACAAAGTTGATAAGATGTAATTATAAAACTATCAGTTAATCAACAAGAAGGCTGAAAAAGAGGAAAAGGAAAATGGGAACACATAAGACAAATAGAAAATAGCAAGATGACAGATTTAAACTTAATCCTATCAAAATCACATTAAATGCAAATGGTCTCAATCCCCCAATTAAAAGACAGAGATTGTTGGAATGTATTTAAAAGGCAAGACTCTATGTTGTCTACAGGAAATGCATTTTAAATATAAAAATACAAATGAGCTAAAAGTTTAAAAATGGAAAAATATACCACATTAACAGCATTAAATGAAAGCTGAAATGCTTATATTTAATGTCAGACAATGTAGATTTCAGCACAAAAATATTACCAGGGATTAAAAAAAGACATTTAATAATGATAAAGGATTCATTAAAAGGACATAACAATTCTAAATGTTTATGTCCTTGATCACATTTCTGCATAATACATGAAGTGAAAATTGAAATGACTTCAAGGAGAAATAGACAAATTTGGTAAGAGTCAGATGTTTCAACCGCCTTCTTCTGACAATCAATAGAACAAGTAGACGGGAAATAAGTAAGGCTATAGACTAGTTGAACAACACTTACCTACCAACTTGACCTAATTGACATTTAGAAAGCATTCCACCCAAGAGCGTCAGGATAAACATTCTTTACAAGTATATATGGGGCGGTTATAAATATGACCACGCTGTGTGTTATAAATATTACCATAAAGTCTAAATAATCCACGAGTCAAAGAAGTAATCAAAAGGGAAATTATCAAATATTTTGGATTAAATGAAAACAAAAATACAGCATATCAGAATTTGTAGTATGCAGCTAAAGCAGTACTTGGCAAGGGCTGAGTGAGGGCAGAAGAATTCACTGAACTAAACGCCTGTATTGGAGAAGAAAAAAGGTCTCAATCAATAATTTCAGCTCCTAGCTTAAGAAACCTTTATCTAACCCAAAGTTGTAAAGATTTTCTCCTATTTTTTTTTCTAGAAATTTTACAGTTTAAAAATTTTTCTTTCTCTCTATCATCCAGTTTAAGTTAATTTTTATATGGTTCGAGATATGCATCAAAGTTCTCTCTCTCTCTCCCTGTCTCTTACTTATAGATACTCAATTGTTCCAGCATCATATGTTGAAAATACTATCCTTTCTCTACTTTATGTCTTTGTAAAAAATCTTGCCCACATCTGCATTGCTCTATTATTGGACTCTCTCTTCTGTTATATTTGCTTTACACCAATAGCATGCTGTCTTTATTATTGTATTTTTATGATAAATTTTGAAATCAGGTGATGCTACTTCTCCACTTTTGTTCTTGGCAGAGTTTGATTATTCTAGGTCCTTTGCATTCCATATGAACATCATGAACAGCTTGTCAAATATTATGAAAAAGCCTGCTGGGATTTTGGCTGGGATTACTTTGAACATTTAGATAAATTTGAGGAGAATTAACATCTTAATGATATTGAGTCTTCTGACCCAAGAATGTGACACTTGTGTCAGTTTATTTAGGTCTTTTTAAAATCTCTCTCAGTTTTTTGCAGTTTTTAATGCACAGATCTTTCATGTTTTTTATCAGATTATTCTATGCCATTTTAAATAGGTTTAAAAAAACAATAATGTCAGTTTCTAATTGTTCTTTGTTGGTGTTTCTTATATATGACACCAAAGAATTAAAAAATTAATAAACTGACTTCATCAAAATGAAAAAAGTTAGCTCTACAAATGATACTGTTAAGAGAATGAAAAGAAAAGCCATAGATTTGGAGAAAATATTTGCAAGTCATATATCTGATAAAGGACTTGCATTTCAGAATAAGAACTATCAAAATCCAGCAGTAAGGAAATGACCCAGTTTTTAAAAATGAGTGAAGAAGGTGATTCAGTGGTAAACAGTCTGCCTACCAATGAAGGAAACTCGAGTTTGATCCCTGGATAGGGAAGATCCCTTGGAAAAGGAAATGGCTACCCACTCCAGTATTTTTGCCTGGAAAATTCCATGAACAGAGGAGCTTGGCGGGCTATAGTCTATGGGGTTGCCAAAGAGTCGGACGCGACTTAGCAACTAAACAACAGTTACAAAGAAGGTATGTGATAGCAAATAGGCACACAAAAGAATGCTCAACAACTCTAGTCATTAGGAAACACAAATTAAAACTACAGTGAGACACCATTAGATATATACACATACACACACACACACACACACTAAAATAGCTGAAGCTTTTTAAACTGAGCACACCAAGTGTTGGAAAAAATATGGAGGAACTAGAACTCTCATATACCTGTCTCTTATACACATCTAGATGTGTATAAGAGACAGGGAGAAGGGTATGACAGAGGATACCATTAGATATATACACATACACACACACACACACACACTAAAATAGCTGAAGCTTTTTAAACTGAGCACACCAAGTGTTGGAAAAAATATGGAGGAACTAGAACTCTCATATATTGCTGGTAGGAATGAAAGGTGGTGTGAGTACTTAGAAACAATTTGGCAGTTTCTTAAAAAATTAAACACTCAGCTGACATGATTTAGTTATTCCCATTCTTATTCATTTACCCCAGAGAAATAAAACATATGTCCTACAAAGACTTGTAATCAATATTCATGAAAGCTTTATTTATGAGAAGCTGAAGAGGGAGCAAACCAAATAAGCTTAAAAAGTGAAAGAAGAAACAAACTGCACTATATCCATACAATAGAGTTCTACTCAGCAATGAAAAGAAATAAACTGACTCTGCTACAACATGGGTGAATCTCAAGATAATTATGCTGAGTGAAAGAAGCCGGAAGAGAAGGATATATAATGTATGATACTATTTACATAAAATTCTAGAGAATTTAAACTAAAACATAATGATAAAAAGCAGATCTATTGTTGCCTGAAAATGGAATTGTAGGAGAGGAGGCAGGGTAGAGGGATTACAACTGAGCGCGAGAAAATGTAGTAGGTGATGGATCCATTCACTATCTTAACTGTGGTGATGATTTCAGAGGTTTCACAGTCAGCACATTCACAGTCAGCACATTAATTGTATACTTTTAAAGTATGCAATTTATTATATGTCAATATGTCAAAATTATTCATCAATAAAGCTGTTAAAATAGTACAGCTTTATTTTGCTAAAAATATGTGTGCAATTTATATGGTTGGGAAGAGGGCATACACACTGAAGAACTGAAACATAAGGAGAGGAGGCAGGGTAGAGGGATTACAACTGAGCGTGAGAAAATGTAGTAGGTGATGGATCCATTCACTATCTTAACTGTGGTGATGATTTCAGAGGTGTATACACAGTCAGCACATTAATTGTATACTTTTAAAGTATGCAATTTATTATATGTCAAAATGTCAAAATTATTCATCAATAAAGCTGTTAAAATAGTACAGCTTTATTTTGCTAAAAATACGTGTGCAATTTATATGGTTGGGAAGAGGGCATACACACTGAAGAACTGAAACATGGCTCACTTTCTCTTCTCTCCTTTTCCCCTTCTTTCTCCTCATCTTCCTCTTCTTCTTGTGCTCATTTACAATTTGTGATTTTCCAAAAATGACATGTAGTACATGTGTAACCAGACTAAAAGAGAAAGAACAATGTAGAGCAAAGGAATCAGAGAGATGAAGAAGAAAAGCTGAAGATTTTGTTAACAAAATCAGAAAAAAAAAAAAAGCACAGGAGACTCCATTTGGAGGAATTATAAAGATCTCTTTTTGAACAAAAATTTTTAGAAAAATTCATCAAAAGCAAAATATTTAAGGATCAACTTTATGGACTTTCAAGCAAACAAACTTGTCAGAAATTTCCAAGGCAGTTTGACTGGATTATCATGGTTTCAGAAATAAATACATAAATAAATAATTATTGGTTATTTTCCAAACAGCAACTTCAACATAATATGCAGAAGGAGAAAACAAGCCCACTGGTGACTGAAGGTTTGAAAATAACAAGATTATTTTCTATATAGTGATGAGTTTCTAGCTAAGAGAGGATGGATGGTCTAGGTCAGCTTTATTGCCAGTGGAGATTCTGCAAAAGAGTTTTCTGTTTTGGGAAGAATTTGTTGCTGCATTACGACAGCTGACATAGTTAGTGACCTAGATAATTTTCTGGAATAAAAAGGATTGTGGAAATGACAGTTTTGTGTTAGAGTTGGTGGCTAGTGAAACCATGACAAGGAGGTACTAGAACATCACATGTTTTCAGTGCAGTTCAGTTCAGTTGCTCAGTTGCAGTTCAGTCATGTCCTACTCTTTGCAACCCCATGAACCACAGCACGCCAGGCCTCCCTGTCCATCACCAACTGCCAGAGTCCACCCAAACCCATGTCCATTGAGTCTGTGATGCCATCCAACCATCTCATCCTCTGTTGTCTCCTTCTCCTCCTGCCCTCAACCTTTCCCTGCATCAGGGTCTTTTCCAATGAGTCAACTCTTCGCATGAGGTGGCCAAAGTACTGGAGTTTCAGCTTCAACATCAGTCCTTCCAGTGAACACCCAGGACTGATCTCCTTTAGGATGGACTTGTTGGATCTCATTGCCGTCCATGGGACTCTCAAGAGCGCAGAGTCGGACACAACTGAAGTGACTCAGCAGCAGCAGCAGTATGTATCTATTAATTCCAAACTCATAATTTATCTATCCTCACCCCTTCCCCCTTTAGTAACCATAAGTTTTTTTTCTATGTCTATGCATGTGTTTCTTTTTTGTAAACAAGTTTGTTTGTATTGCTTTTTAGATTTCACATATAAGTGGTATCATATGGTATTTATCTTTTCACGTCTGACTTGCTTCACTCAGTATCAAAATCTCTGGCTCCATCAATGTTTCTACAAGTGTCACTGTGTAATTTATTATGGCTGAGTAATATTCTCTGTGTGTGTGTATATTTGTGTGTTTATTTATATATACATCTTTACCATTTATCTGTCAATGGACACATAGGTTGCTTCCATGTCTTGGTTACTGTAAATAGTGCCACTATGAAAATTGGGGTGCTTGATCTTTTTTTTTTTTGTAATTAGTGTCATTATAGAGAGGAACTTTCAGGCTCTGTAAATTCCTCATCAAACTCATACCCACTGGTTTTAATAGCCATCAACAATTTTTAGCTGAATAAATTATTACAAATGATTGCCAAATGATGCTTTTCTAGTTACAGTCATTGTTTCTACTTCTGCTAGTTGAAACTAGATAGAGCTTGCTCTTCCATCTGTTTATTCATGTATGTGTCTATATGAGGAAGGATCTTCTAGTGGATGATAATCCTTTACTATTATATTTTTCTGTGTTTAAATATTCCCCGATTTGTCCAGTGGCTGTCTTTTATTGTTGGCTTCTGGATCTTTTTGACTTGTATCTGTCTTTATTTTGAGTAGTTTCTTGCTTTCTGGCACAACAAGATCTTCCGAGCTCTTATTTTTTTTCCCTGCTGTTTCTCTGCAGTCTGCCGTATCTCAGACCCTGGATCATTTTAATGGGAAATATTTAGAAGCCAAGAAAGTGGAAAAGTGAAAGTGTTAGTCGCTCAGTTGTGTCTGACTCTTTGCAACCCCATGGACAATAGCCTGCTAGGCTCCTCTGTCCATGGAATTCTCCAGGCAAGAATATTGGAGTGGATAGCCATTCCCTTCTTCAGGGGATCTTGCTGACCCAGAGGTTGAACCCGGGTCTCCTGCATTGTAGGCAGATTCTTTACCGGCTGAGTCACCAGGAAGGAGACCTCGGCTCTAAATGTGCCCATTGCTGTTGGGGTATTGCCACTCTCAGGCCTGTTCAGTGAACTGAACCACAAAGTAAGAGTGTGTGTGTGTGTGTGTGTGTGTGTGTGTGTGTGTAAAGTAAGTGTGTGTGTGTGTGTAAAGTAAGTGTGTGTGTGTGTGTGTATCCATGAGTTTACAGGCCATTCAGTGAACTGAACGGGTATTGCCACTCTCAGGCCATTCAGTGAACTGAACCACAGAGTCTGTGTATGTGTCTGTATCTGTATCCATGAGTTTACACTGGTACCCAGAATCCCATATCAACACTAAAGGATTCATTGTAATTTTCTCCTTTTCCATATTTGTGTCTTTCTTTGACAGTTGAAGAATCTAGCTCCACTACCTCAGAAATACGTACTCGCTGGGTAAACTCCCCTGTGTGTGGTTAACGGGACACCCTTGTACAGCTTGTTCAGGCTCTTGCACTGTTCAGGCTCTGATACTCCACCCTTGGTGCTACCTGCCTCCCGTTAGGGACCTTGCCTTGCCTGGTGTCACTGGTGGCTTTACTTCAGGAAAGGTTGCAGAATGAGCAGGAAGCTTAAATCCATCTTTTTTTCCTTTTCATAATATTTATATTTTGTGGAAGTACAGTTGACTTATAATATTTCAGCTGCACAGCAAGGTGATTCAGTTATCCATATATGCATATATTATTTTTGAGATTTTTTTTCCACTATAGGTTATTATAAGATATTGACTATAGTTCCCTGTGCTATATACAGTAAATCTGTGTTACTTGTTGCATATTTTATTTTAATATAGCATTCTAGTCATACTAAGTCAAACAAGTAGAGTTTAGTTAGGCAAAAATTAATAAATTTTCTAAGATATATATTATTCATACTATTTACATATAGGTATACAAAAGCTTTTCTACTGTGCTTGATAAAGGCTTGAGAAAGAACATCAAAAGAAAAAAAGAGATGGAGAAATTGGGAAACATAAACTAACATAAACAAAAACTCCCATAAAATGAAATGGGAGCACTGAATATGAAATAGAAAAAGTGAAACAAACTGGAAGAAGGGAAAAAATCTTCATATATTCCAGTTGTTTTTAAATATGGCTGCTCATTAGAAACATATCTGGAGCTCTGGAGGACAAAAGCAATAACTGGGCATTTGTAATTTTCAAAAAATTCCAAGATAATTCTGATATGCATCTGGATTTTTTAAAAGTGACTACAGGTTTTTCTATTAAATGGTAGTTTTGGTGTTACAGAATACTATTATTTTTCTTTTGACCAATCATGATACAATGATAATTGAGTAATAGTTACATAATCACAATAGAAAAGATGTTTATCAGTTTTCACAGTCAATAGCCAGACAAAAAGTAAAAGAAAAGTACAATTATAAGCCTTAATGGAAAGATGGTTAATGATGTAAAATGATTGTGAACAGTTTGGGAGGGCCAGAGTGGTGTGGTGAGTGGGAGTGCGTACATGCTGCATGTGTTTCCATCTGCCCAGCTAGCCTGTGTTTTCTGTTGGGTGCGTTTAAGCCATTAACATTTAAGGTAATGATTGATAGGTATGCTCCTATTACCTGTTTCTCAGTCGTTTTGGGCTTATTTTCTGTAGATCTTTTCCTTCTGTTGTGCTTCCTGCCTGGAGAAGTTCCTTTAGCATTTGTTGTAAAGCTGGTTTGATGATGCTGAGTTCTTTTAACTTTTGCTTGTCTGGAAAGCTTTGATTTCTCCATCAAATCTGAAGGAGAGGCTTGCTGGATAGAGTATCCTTGGTTTTAAGTTCTTCTCCTTCATCATTTTAAATATATCATGCCATTCCTTTCTGGCTTGTAGAGTTTTCTGTTGAGAAATGAGCCAATAGCCTGGTGGGAGTTCCCTTGTATGTTACTTGTCATTTTTCCCTTGTTGCTT
Source organism: Oreotragus oreotragus (assembly GCA_006410675.1). Taxonomy (NCBI): domain Eukaryota; kingdom Metazoa; phylum Chordata; class Mammalia; order Artiodactyla; family Bovidae; genus Oreotragus; species Oreotragus oreotragus. The sequence continues at coordinate 219,984 of SJYX01011891.1, forward strand.
TTAATACTTGATCTGTCTTTAATTTTTGTCAGTTTGATTACTATGTGTCTTGGTGTGTCCCTCCTTGGGTTTATCCTGCTTGAGGCTCTCTGTACTTCCTGGACTTGGTTGATGATTTCCTTTCCCATGTTTGGGAAGTTTTCATCTATTATCTCTTCAAATATTTTCTCAGGTCTTCTCTCTCTCTCTCTTCTCCTTCTTGGACCCCTATAATGTGAATATTGGTGTGTTTAGGTCTCTTAGGCTGTCTTCATTTTTTTTTCTTTCTTTCTTTTTCCAATATTCTGTTCTGTGGCGGTGATTTCCACCATTCTGTCTTCCAGGTCACCTATCTGTTCTTCTGCCTCACTTATCCTGCTGTTGATTCCATCTCTGCTTGTCCTTTAGTTCTTATAGGTCTTTGGTAAACGTTTTTTGCATCTTTCCCATTGTTTTCCTGGATTATCTTCACTATCATTATTCTGAATTCATTTTCTGGAAGGTTGATGGTTTCTACTTCATTTAGTTGTTTTCCTGGTGTTTTATCTTGTTGTCTGGGACAAGATAACTTCATCTGGGACATGACTTTCTGCTTTTTCATCCTGATTAACGTTCTCTAACGTGGTTTTATTCTAGCTGTGGGATTGTGGTTCTTCTTGCTTCTTCTGTCTGTCCTCTGATGGAGGAGGCTATGAGGCTTGTATAAACTTCCTGATGGGAGGGACTGGCAGTGGGAAAAACTGGGTCTTGCTCTGCAAAGCTTTAATCCAGTTATCTGCTGATGGGTGGGACTGGCTTGAGGCAGCCCAGCCTTGGGATATGAGGGGTTGATGGTAGGTTAATGGTGACCTCAGAGAAGGCTTACGCTGTGGGGGGTCTTCCAGGGTTGCTGCCGCCAGTGCCCCTGTCCCTGTGGGGAGCCCTGCTGACCCACGCCTCCGCAGGAGACCCTCCAGCACCAGCAAGTAGGTCTGCTTCAGCCTCTGGTGGGATCACTGCTCCTCTCCTCTGGGGCGTGGTGTGTGCAGTGTTCTCTGTGCTCCCCAGGACTGGAGTCTGTTTCCCCTGGAAGTCCTGTAGGCAAATCCCGCTGGCCATCAAGGTCCGGTTCCCTGGGGATCCCCAGTGCCGTTATCGGACCCCCCGGCTGGGAAGCCTCCCGTGGGGTTCGGAACCTTCGTAAGAGTGGGAGGGCCGCGCTGGTGCTACTGCCCTCCGGTCTGTGGGCCGCCCCCGGCAGGCACAGGACGCGATCGCACCGTGGCTGTGCCCCTGCTGCCGTCTCCTTGTGGCTGCTTCTTGGTCTTTGGACGTGGGCGTCTTTTTCTGGTGTGTGTCTGCGTCCTCCTGTCAGTGGTTGTTCAGCAGCTACTTGTGGTTTCGGTGCCCTCACAGGAGATGAGCACGCGTCCTTCTGCTCCATCGTCTTGAACCAGAACCCTTAAATCCATCTTCATGCAGGCTTTCGTAGTTCTGGTTACCTGAGTCTAGGTAATACCTGACTGTGTCACATCGCAGTGTAGCCCTCCTCTTATGATCCTGCTGATAAATTTACCAAAACAGTATTTGTTTTGATAGTATGTTCTCTTGAAGATCTGCTTTCTCTCGGTGTGACTTTGAATCAAATTTTCAATTTTGTTTCTTTCCTGGTAAATTGGGTCTTAACCATTTCTGTATTCCTCTTAGAGGCCTAACATATTAGGCACTTTATGTGTTTGATAAATTAGCATTTAGAGGTAATATGATAAAGTTACCTTGAGATTTTTTTTTAATGATCTGTTAAAATTGAAATAAAATATTATATAAAGTATTAGACTATATAGCTATTAGCCAGCCAGCAAAGTGAATTGTGTTGTAAAAACCAGAATGAATAATTTCTAAAATACCATTATTACTTGGCAAAGTCAAGAAGTACTTAGTGATACTAATTCTTTCCATTCTGAAGTTTTATATGGGTTTAACTCTTTCCTCTTCTTTTAGCCAAAATTGTTTGTTTGTTTTTTGTTTGTTTGTTTCAAGAAATGAGGTGTAGAAGAAAGCCTTTCTCATTTTAGGTAGTGAGTTTTCTTTTATTGGCTGACTGTGCTATGTTAATATAGAAAATATTTATCGTGAGTGGGCTTTTTTCCTGACTAGACAAGATGTGTTTCAGACATCCCACTAAAATTTCCCCCCATTAAGTTTTATTTCTTTGCTGTTGGTTTCGTTTCCTTTCGTCTGGTCTTATTTCTCTTAAAATTCTAGTTTTAGAACCAGGCTTCTCCAAAAGGGTTCCCAAGTGTGTTCTGCTAGGTTGGGAAAAATGAGCAGCCAGAGGATAACCATGGAAGCTGCGCTCCCCTGGTGGCTCAGTGCTGAGGAGTCTGTGCCAGTGCCGGAGATGTAGGTTTCTCCCTGCGTCAGGAAGGGGTTTCAGATTGAAAGTGGGAAAAGAAATTTCATATTTATTGGAGGACTGCTTTAGACTATGCCCTCCAAATTGCAGGAGTATTCATCTATTCTTCTCTGCCATTGAGGTACTTCTGTGTGCAAAAAAAACGAAACAAGAAATGCATTTATGCCAGTACAGCAACTAAGACCCAGAACAGCAAAAAATAAATAAAACTATTTTTTTTAATGCGTTTGTTTTCTCACAGGCTAGATCGTCTCTTTTACCCTGTTCTTTTCTGTAACAGATTTATTGATGTTGTTTACTTGTATAACACCATATTCTTTGAGTGAATGATAATTTGTTATCTGTTCGTTTATTTTCTAAAGTGTTACTTGTATGAAATGAATGTATATAAATGTGCTCTGAGCCACTTCCACAGGAAACAGGTCTCAGCTGTGACCATAGCACTTAGCATTCTGCGGTCTTCAGAGCCCCGTGAACCCATAAACCAGCTGCCCCTCCCTGTCCCCCACCCCGTCTCAGAGGCTTAGTTGCTTCTCTAACGGACTGTTCAGTCACTAAGTTGTGTCCAGCTCTTTGCGACCCTGTGGACTGCACGCTCCCTGCCCCGTGCTATCTGTCAGACTTTCTCAGTGGATCATTATGACTCTTCAAAAACAAACACTTGGGAATTGGTTCTTCTGCTGCTTTGTCTAACCTCACACCTGGCACGAGAGCCTGATCTGCCCATATGGCCTCAGTCCATTTCCTACACCCTGCCTGTTTGCTCAGACTGCCCCAGGTGGGAGAGAAAGGAATGTAGGCTTGTGTGTGGGTTTGAAATTAAACTTCACATTTGGTCATACACTGTGTAATATTCATCAAAAATCAAAGACCCTTAGTTAGTTTAAGGATGGAACGTTTGCGTACCTATGTGCACTTGAAATATTAGGTTGGTGTAAACATAATTGCAAATATGGCCTCAGCCCATTTCCTACACCCTGCCTGTTTGCTCAGACTGCCCCAGGTGGGAGAGAAAGGAATGTAGGCTTGTGTGTGGGTTTGAAATTAAACTTCACATTTGGTCATACACTGTGTAATATTCATCAAAAATCAAAGACCCTTAGTTAGTTTAAGGATGGAACGTTTCCGTACCTATGTGCACTTGAAATATTAGGTTGGTGTAAACATAATTGCAGTTTGGGACTGTGAATTTTCAGTCACTATAACTAGGCTCAAACACATCTTTATTAATCTACATAGAAACCATTGCAATCAACACTTTAGCCAACAACAAGTAAGTTTATTCAGTAGCGTAAAAATCGGTGCATTGGGATTCTGCAAACTCTTGGAAAGTACTTTCTGCTTCCTTCTGGTCTTGGAAGTGTTTTCCCTTCAAAAAGTTGCTGAGATGCTTGAAGGAAGTGGTAGTCAGTTGGTGAGAAGTCAGATGAATATCGTGGATGAGGCAAAACTTTGTAACCCAGTGCGTTCAACGTTTGAAGCATTGATTGTGCGACATACATTTGGACGTTGTTGTGGAGAACAGTTTAGCCCTTCTGTTGACCAATACCTGCTGCAGGCATTGCCGTTTTCAGTGCATCTCCTCAGCTTGCTGAGCGTACTTCTCAGAGGTAATGGCTTCACCAGGCTTCAGAAAGCTGGAGTGGATCCCACTCAGCAGACCACCAGACAGTGACCGTGACCTTTTTTTTGGTGCTGGCTTGGCTTTGAAAAGTACTTTGAGCTTCTTCTCGTTCCAGACATTGCTGGTTGTCATAAAAAATCTACTTTTCATCACATGTCACAGTCCAGTTGAGAAACGGTTCATCGGTGATTCATAGAATAAGAGAAGACAACACTTCACAATGACCAGTTTTAAAATATTCAGTCAGTTCACTAGGCACCCACGTGCCCAGCTCCCTTCACCCTTCCTGCTTACTGCCAGTGCTGAATGGCTGTGGAATTGTTAACGCTGAGTTCTTCGGCAGCTTCGGTAGTTCTAAGAGGAACAGCGCCAGTGACTGCCCTCGGTCATTGTCAGCTTCTGGCAGCTGGCCGCCACATTCTCCACCTTCAGGGCTCTCGGCTCCTTCGCAAGACTTCTTGAACCTCCACTGCTGTACAGTCCATTTTGAACTTCAATAAGAAAATTGATTGAATTTGGGTTTTGTCTGACATCATTTCCCTAGTCTAAAATAAGTAATAATAAGTCATTAACAAAAAAACACAAAGCAAAGAAATGTGCGTCAAAATGACGTGTAACATAACCACATTTATTTAAGAATGTATTCCAGTATCAAATGGCAAATTTCAAAAATCTGAAACCGCAATTACTTTTGCACCAACCTGATAGAAATCAGTACCTTACTGAGAGCATGGGNAAAAAAACACAAAGCAAAGAAATGTGCGTCAAAATGACGTGTAACATAACCACATTTATTTAAGAATGTATTCCAGTATCAAATGGCAAATTTCAAAAATCTGAAACCGCAATTACTTTTGCACCAACCTGATAGAAATCAGTACCTTACTGAGAGCATGGGAGATAGAGCAAATTGTTAAACCATCTTCACAATTGACATTTCCCACTTTGAGCAGTTTAAGTGTGTGGGTTTGTGTGTCCCAGTGTCAGAATGGCTAGTACAGAGTCATCAGTTGAAATGTCAAACTCATAAGAGTTTTATAATGGCATTTAAGTTTGCATTATGTGTCTTTCAGCAAGTGGCTATAAAGATCTGGTAGAGCTGTATATTTTCTTTGATTATCAGAAAGTTTTATAGAACATATACAGATTAATGACTACTTTTTTTATGTTAAGGGGACCACAAAGACTTAAGCGTTTTCCTAACTGATGAGTATACTGGTTCTAGTAGTACATACTAAGTCCCCGAGATGTGTATAAGAGACAGATCTNTAGTAACAAGTTTTTGTCCAGGAAACCTCAAAGAATATAATGAGGCATTGCCATGTTGATTTTTTTTTTTAAAGTGGAAAACAGATCCAAAAGATGAAATACTGAAACTTTAGGTTTAATAAAAACAGTTACAGATCAAAAGCATCTTGCTTTATTCTTCTGAAAACATCTTTGAACAGCTGAAGAACCTTTTAGAAATACTTGTTGTCATTCATGATTTCTTTGTTGGTGAATGGACTATTATAGAAAAAGACCGTGGTCATTTTTAACCTCTCTTTTTGTTTTTTGTTTTTCATTTTGAAATAATTTAGACAGGATAATTCGAGAATAGTGCAAATAACTCCTGTTTCCTTCATCCAGATTTCCTGGTTGTTAATGTTTACCACATTTGCCTTATCATTTTTCTCTCTATGTATATATATTTTTTCTGACCCATTTGAGAATAAGTTGCAAACATTATACACTTTTTGTTCCCTACATGTATTTTCTAAGAGTAAGGACATAATAGGAACACGTGATATCAATGTGACCCCCCCAACGGGCAGGAGTAACTGACTGCTTGCTAAGTCTCCACCGTGAAATAACTATTTTCCCCTTTGTAATTAATAGATACTTATTTTATAGGGAGATATTTTGAGACCATGAGCCACCCTATTCCTCCTCTACTGCCATCTACTAATTTTAGCATCCATTCATGATTCTTACCTGAATTAATTACTCTGAGGTTTGTCAAATGGTGATATTCTTTACCAGATGCTAGTTTATATGTCTGGCAACTTTATAATGGAGCTTTTTGGTAATTGTTTACTTTCCTAGAAATAGTTTGAGTGACTAAATATGCTAAGTGTTTGTGTTGAAATTAAACAGTGTCTCCCTTATCCTCTGTCACCTTGTACTCTTGGGTGTTAGCCTTGACCTGTGCAGTGAGTGGCCCAAGGGGAGAAGGTGTGTGGCCTGTGGGAATTTTGGACAGGACCTACTGAATGCTCTCTGGGGGCCTGGGCTGTCTTATAGTCTTCATTCCTCTTTCAGAGGCTTGTTGCTTCTGGAACTCAGCATATTCCATCTTAAAGCTTGGTTTTAGGTCTAAACAGTTCTTAATAAAAATTGATATGTGGTGGTCTTATTTCATTTTGGAGAAGGAAATGGCAACCCACTCCAGTATTCTTGCCTGGAGAATCCCGTGGACAGAGGAGCCTGGTGGGCTACAGTCCATGGGGTCACAGAGTCGGACTGAGTGACTACTGTTTCATTCACTTGGAGATAGCTGTTACTGAATCTTGTTATCACAGTTTTAAAAAATTATATGTTAACTGGTGGTATTAATGTTTTCTTCTAGAAACAAGTGACCTTTTTATAGCAGGTCAAAATGGATTTGGGAAGAAAAAAGAAATCTTGGTCTATGTATAAGCCCAAAGATACCGACGTTTCCTCTCAAATTATAGCTGGTTCAGGCTGGTAGGGAAAAAGCCTTCTAAAACACACAGTTTATCTCACCAATATTTGGAGTTTTTTTTCTTTTGTGTGTTTTCCATTAAGTAGATCTCTTTTAATTATTGGTTCTCATTTTATGATTTTTATCCTTCAGTCTTAACTGCCTTTCCAAAATTTCTAAACATGCAAACTGCCATTTATAAGTCAGCCTTTTTAAAGTTAAGAAAAGGAAGAAAAAGCCCACCACCCTAAGTTGGGATTGCCTCGTCCCAGGAGTGAGTGCTGCCAGCAGTCCCACGTGCCTTGATCCCCCACTGCCCTTTCTGGAGCCCAGGTCCTCTTCCAGGCCTGCCCCTCCCCTGCCTCCCTGGCAGGCTGGCTAGGATGAGAGCTTGCCTCAGCAGCCTCTGAAGCTGCTAAACAGCGCTCAGGACATGCAGTCTGACCCATCACGTTAGCTCATAGTGAAAGCTCTGGTGCAGTACATTAGCTCATAGTGAAAGCTCTGGTGCAGTACGTTAGCTCATAGTGAAAGCTCTGGTGCAGTCGGAGAGTTGAGGGTTGTCTCTATCTGGCGATGGCCTTGGCTCAAGTGCTACTGACCTCAGATCACTTCTCACCCCTCCGGTCACTTCTTGGCACGAAGGCAGCGTCCAGTGCTCGCTTGGTCTCAGTTCAGGAATGGTGGAAGGCGACAGTCTTCCTTTCCTTCCTTTGCATGTGGCTAGCCTGGTCTCCCTGAGAAAGGGAGACCTCAGAAGGACGTGAGCGACCCTCCCTGTCGTGGGCCCCAGAGCAGCCTGGGAGCGCCTGTCTGCGTCTCTCCCCTGCCACCGCGCTTCCGCTCGCCTGTCCTCTCCACCCAGTGGCTCACAGCCGCACTTCTCAGTGAAGATTTAGCCCCTGTGACTCGGTCCCTTCTGTTTGCTTGCCCAGCGTCCTGCTAGGTGGAGAGCCACTACTCTACCTGTTAAATGCAGCAAATTAGCCCCATGAAGACAGAGTGAGCTGGGGATTGCTAAGCAACCTCCTACCCTTTTTTTGGCATCTTAGGAAGTCTTTTCTGGCTTATCCTTTTGTCCTGCACCTTTGTGCCACAGGACTTGAGAGACGATCCTTCCTGCCAGAGTGCCTGCATGTTGATTCTCATGGGCGGGGCACATGTGGGGTAATAGGCACCGGTTCTTGAGGTCCCCTTTCTCTGACTCCACCCTCATCAGATTCTTTATATCTGCCGGGGCGTGCATCGGAATCTCAGTTGATTCTGCCATGTTCTCCTCTTGGAGAATCACTGCTCTATAAGAGTTTATCTTCTGTCTGGGCTCAAACTACCCTACCCACCCCCTGCCCCAGTCACCCACACAGCTGTGAGCACACCCCAGGACATCCTGGGAGGCAGGGCTCAGAATCAGGCAGCGGGAGACCATGTGGCAGAAAGTGCCCAGGTTCCTGGACCTACAGATTTTGGCTCAGGAAAAGACTGAGTCCCAGGGGGACAGGGCGATTGGTACGCACAGTATGGGGTGGCTGCCAGCCCCAGAGGGGCCTCGGAACTGGGCCTGGTGGAGATGGCTAGAATGCGAGGAGACCTCAGGGTTACATAGAGCAGCTCTTTTGCGTGGATCTGATTACTCCCAGCAAGCAAGAAGCATGATGTATTTGAAAGGTCACCCTGACAGGTTTAGAGGAAGGTGAGGCTTGGGGGCAGGGAAGACAGAAGCATTTTCCGCAGCAGCCAGGTGAGACATGGTGAGGGTCAGTGATAACCAGGACCCTCACTAGCAGGCTGCGGAGGAGGGGCGTGTCAGCAGCACCTGGGCTGCACCGCCAGTTTGGCGACGGACCGATTTTGGGGGTGTAGGTCAGAGGTGGGGGATAACCAGGCATCCTTGTCAGTGCCTGTTTGTGGTGTCTTGGAGAGCAATGTTTGAATGGGCCCCCTTATCTTGTTCATACTGTTAATTCACCCTGAATTAAAACCCTGGAAGGGACTTTCATTATTTCTCAATTGCTTTATTTCACAGTTAAGCTGAGACTTGTTGGAGAACACATACCTGTGAGGAGCTAAACAGGCTCTGGGATCTCAGCCTCCTCTTCACAGCATATGTGCCAGTCACATAGATCAGACCTTCATAAGCTTCTTCACAGCTGGCTGTTTGTGGCGGGAGGAGTCAAAACTCTGCCCCCCCCCCAACTTGTTTTTAACCTTGAAACACAGAAGAATGAAAATTTTAAAATCTAGAAGTAATCGGCTCATTAAATGACTGCAGATGGTGATTATGTTTTGTCTTAAACTATTTTGTCACGTAGATGATGAGTGCTTAAAAATTACTTAGCTCATGCAGTAGAGTACTGGGTGACTGTACATCTCTGCCTGATACACAGTAAGTGTTCAAAAAATATTTGTTGTGAAAAAAAAATATTTCCATTTGTTGTGAAATGAATTGTGTAGATGAAGTCACTTTTTCTCATACCTTATTCAGACTAATGCTTCTGGGAGCTTTTGTGACTCATTCATATCCAGTTGTTCATGCAACTCCAGTGCTGGTCAGAAACAGGGATAAAATGAACAGAAGTCTGCTGTTCATGGTCTTTGAGGTTTCTATTTCAGGGAGTGTTATGTCATAGTTTTGTGTCTTGAAACGGCCTTTATGGACAAAACCAAAGCAAAATGAATATATACCACAAAGTATAAAGTATGCAGAATTTGATGCATTGTGTTTTCTGCTTCTGGTGTTACTGTTTTCAGATTTTTAATTTCCCTTGAATCAAGTATTTATTTTAAGCAACTTAACATAAAGTTTTTAATATTGAAATTGCTTTTTTTTTTAAAGCTGTATAGATAGCATCGAGAAGGTCGGAAGCCAGAGATGTGACTTCCATGGGTGTAATGGAGCGCCTTGTGTGAGGGAGACGCAGCCTGGCCCTGGTCAAGAGTGGTGGGTTTGGGGGCAGGAAGCTGAGGGCTGCGGACAGGGAGGTGAGCCCTGGGCCGTGGGGGGCGGAGGTGGGCACTGCACTGGGCACAGTCTCTGTGTGCCTGGCTTGGCCCTGATGAGCAGAGGCACGGGGACAGCGTGTGGCTCTGGATCAGGGGTCAGTGGACTTTTCCTCTCAAGGGCCAGACAGTAAATCCTGCCGGCTTTGTGGGCCGTAAGGTCTCTGTCCCCACAAAAGCAGACAGTAGTTAGACAAACGAGCGTGAGAAGCAGGACTTGGCATGAACGTGCTGGCCTCTGCTCCAGTTACAACACGGGCGTTCAGACGCCAGCTCTGCCGTTCCTCGCTGGTCTCCTTGTCTGCTCAGCTGGTTTTTGACGCTCTTTGTCTTCTTCTGTTAAATGGGAATGATCCCTAGGACTGGCATGAGATCACATGAACTATGTAAAATCCTGCTCTTTTGAGAGATGTCATCCTACAGAGTTACATATGACTTAGAACTTAGGGCTGAACACGGTCACAGCCACCTGAGAAATGCAGTGGAGATGGACGTTAATTTCTTTCTGGGTAGGGACTCTGCTCCTCACAGTCATTTAGGGACCTGAACGGGTCTGTATGTAGTTTCATTTCTCCGCGTTGTCTGGTGGCCTCGTTCTCAGCCGCATAGTTATGGTGCTCTGGGCACATGCACAGGGGGAGACCAGGGCCTGGGTAGACAGTCAGGCTTGAAAAGATACGAGCCGGCAGGGGCACATTTGGAAATCATGGCAGTGTTCGAGGGTCAGATGTTCAAGAATTACAGTTGCTCAGTGCCATTTAATTGACTTTTAGGTTAAAAAGCTAATATGAGATCTGAATGGGAAATAGGTTTCTATCAAGCATTTCCATTGGCAAGAATCATTGACTGTTAGGAACTGGTCATCAGTACATTATAGTTCTGTTACAAGATCAAACCAGTCCATCCTAAAGGAAATCAACTCTGAATATTCATTGGAAGGACTGATGCTAAAGCTGAAACTCCAATATTTTGGCCACCTGATGAGAACTGACTCAGTGGAAAAGATCCTGATGCTGGGAAAGATTGAAGGCGGGAGGAGAAGGGGACGACAGAGGATGAGATGGTTGGATGGCATCACTGACTCAATGGACATGCGTTTTAGTGAGCTCCGGGAGTTGGTGATGGACAGGGAGGCCTGGCATGCTTCGGTCCATGGGGCTGCAAAGAGTCAGACGCAGCTGAAGGACTGAACTGAACTACCGGAACAAACTTGTGTTCATGGCCAGCAAAGCCAGTCAGTCTGCTGACACCAGGTTGTGGTGAAGTAAAGTGCAGCATATATTTTCACGGTGCCATTTGCAGGGCTTCCCTGGTGGCTCAGGCAGTAAAGAATCCGCCGGCTATGCAGGAGACCTGGGTTCGATCCCTGGGTTGGGAAGACCCCCTGGAGGAGGGCATGACAACCTACTCCCGTGTTCTTGCCTGGAGAATCCCCATGGACAGAGGAGCCTGGCGGGCTGCTGTCCATGGGGTCGTAAAGAGTCGGACGCGACTGAGCCCCTAAACACAAACAAGCACAAAGCATGGAGAACCGGCAGCTCATCCTCAGTAGACCTGAACTTCCTGATGGCTTTCAGGGAGGGGCTTTTAGAGGCAGCATTTGGGGTGAGGAGTGCAGGGCAAGGGTTTCTTCTGACAGGTTGGCAGCGTGGTGTTATGGGAATCTTAATCGGGAGCCTTCTGGTTCTGAGCCGTCTGGGGTCTGCGTTGGTTGTCACCATCCTCCACCTGGGTGGGGGTCTTAGTTTCTGTAGAACAGCTGGAAGATTTGCGTGAGATTGTTGAGCTTTCGTGACTTTTCTTGCTTGACTGCTGTTCCTTTGTTTCTGCAGTCTCTCACTTTCCTAATTAGTTACTAATTGAGTCTGCCTTCTGTTAACTCAGGGAAGGCCTTTGGAGACTAAAGACTTTTTCCTACAAACAAGAAACAGGGGACGTGGAGGGGGCTTTTGTACCAGGGTGAGCTTGGCAGGGCCTCCCTGGGTTTCAGTATTACCCTGTTTGCTTTGATAGCCTCAGTCCCGAGGGGAACAGAAAAGGGACTTGAAAGGAAATACTGGTTCAGATAGAAAGGTTAATGATAAGCTTGCAGGGAAACTCAGTTCTTTGGGGGGCTCCCTTTCATTCGTAGTTTCGGTTTTATTATATGTAGTACGGTTTTTTGGTCTTAATTAACTTTATATAAGCGCCATAATTCAGGGTGCCCTTAGATACTTCCCCTGAGTTTTCCTCTCATGGAAAAACATGGTGGCTGTAATAGTAGAATATAATGTAAGGACTTAGGAGTATTCTCAAGTTATAGTGTGAAACTATAGGCTTCCCTGGTGGCTCAGACGGTAAAGCGTCTGCCTGCAATGCAGGAGACCCGGGTTTGATTCCTGGGTTGGGAAGATCCCCTGGAGAAGGAAATGGCAATCCACTCCAGCACTCTAGCCTAGAAAATCCCATGGACGGAGGAGCCTGATAGGCTGCAGTCCATGGGGTCGAAAAGAGTCAGACACGACTGAGCGACTTCACTTCTATAGTGTGAAACTAGCAAATCACTCCAGCTGGGAGTTTCCCCTGGGGTATCTCCTTTTAAATTTATTTTATGTGTCTTTTAACTTTACCCCTACTGTGTAACACTGAGACTGGGAATGCATTTGTGATTAAACTTCCATTTGGGAAGCATGGAAATGCTTTATTACTATTATCAGAGCTTAAAGAAAATATAATTAATGAGTTTGTCGACTGAAAAAAGATACACAGTGTGAGGGTTGGAGTTAAGTTTTATTTGGGTCAAAATGAGGACTGCAGCTCAGGAGTTAGCACCTCAGATCGCTCTGAGACTATTCTGAAGAGGCAAGGGGGAACAGTCAGTGTATATTTGATTCTGGTGAAGAGGGAATACGTATGGTCAAGCACATATCTTTCCAGAAGGTTTCTACTAGTCTTGTGGACCTTTGCTAGTCGTGAGGAACAGTCGTCACTATGAAGGATTTTAGTGCTTTTCTAGTTTTGGGGAGATGCTAGACTTGGGCTCATAAAATCAGCTCCTGAAACTATCTGACTATCTGAGGATCTGCTTTCCAGCCCCCAACGCCCCTGAGCACAGAACACCTCATGTCTGCCCTCCACCCTGAACTCCTTTCAGCAGGGATTGAGGATCAGCAGCTGCAGCAGCATGATCTAATTGTTGTAGATGGCAGGGGCCAGTTTGTGATTGTCAGGTTTGCAGTCAAATTTACCAATAATGTGAGGGAAAATAGATTAATACCACCTTTTTTCTGGAGGAGGAAATGGCAACCCACTCCAGTATTCTTGCCTGGAGAATCCCTTGAACAGAGGAGCCTAGTGGGCTGCCGTCCACGGGGCCTCAAAGAGTCGGACATGACTGAGCACACAGCACCACCTTCTTTGGGAAGAGAGAAAGCAGAACATCTTAAGTATCCGCATTGTACTTGCTTAGTCCTGTTTGACTCTTGGTGCCCCTATGGACTGTAGTCTGCCAGGCTGCTCTGTCCATGGGGTTCTCCAGGCAGGCATACTGGAGTGGATTGCTGTGCCCTCCTCCGGGGATCTTCCTGAACCAGGCATTGAACCTGCATCTCTTAAATCTCCTGCATTGGCAGGCAGACTCTTCACCACTGGCGCCTCGGGAAAACCCTGACATTGATTGTACTTGAAAGTAACGTACAACAAAGACTAAAATAATTAAAACTAAGTATATATTGCTCCTTTGTATTCTAGGAATGTGTCTGTAGTTCATGGTGAATTACTTCACAACCTTAAACCCCTTGAGGGAAAACCTGTTTTTATTCATAAGCCATTGCCCCATCAGTACTTGCTGAATAAATGAACATCATTTCTCACATCACACAAATGAGGACAGAAAGATTAATCACTTAACAGTAAGTGACTCCAGACAACATTTAAACATAACAAGGAAAAAGCAGCAGCAGCTTAGAAATCATTGGAAGGACTGATTCTAAAGCTGAAGCTCCAATACTCTGGCCACCTGATACGAAGAACTGACTCATTAGAAAACATCCTGATGCTGGGGAAGATTGAAGATAGGAGAAGGGGACGACAGAGGATCAGATGGTTGGATCACATCACCAACTCAATGGCCATGAGTTTGAGCAAGCTCCAGGAGTTGGCGATAGACAGGGAGGCCTGCTGTGCTATGGTCCGTCGCAGAGAGTCAGACGCGATTGAGTGGCTGAACTGAACTTGGGTCAACATAATACGTAACTTGATTTCAATTCTAAATCTTTATGAAATTCTCTTCAGTTGATACTCTTCCCCCACCAAAGTTGTTTTTTTTTTTTTTTTTAATGAAGTTTGTACTTCTAGCCTTTGGTTGATATATGACTTATTCCTTTACTTTTAACCTTTCAGCTTTCTTGCTTCTATGAAATTTTTGCTTTCCTCATGGCTTATAATTTTAGTGACTCTTTTTCTTTGCGTAAAGTCCTGATAGCTTGATTTTATTAAGCAGTCCCTGTTGTTTCAAGAAACAACAATACTGTTTCAAGAAAATAAGATGGTCAAAAGTAGAATTATTACTTGGGTGTGGTATGTTTATAAAATAAGTATATAAACACTACCTAATTTACCAAGTATAATTTGGTTTTGTTGCTGAAGCCTAATCTGGCCTCTGTACCCAACTCCAAATTAAATCTGGGAGAAAGAGTTTTGAGTGAAGTAGAAGAGCATTGTTGCTTTGCTAGGCCAGGCTACTNGATTTTATTAAGCAGTCCCTGTTGTTTCAAGAAACAACAATACTGTTTCAAGAAAATAAGATGGTCAAAAGTAGAATTATTACTTGGGTGTGGTATGTTTATAAAATAAGTATATAAACACTACCTAATTTACCAAGTATAATTTGGTTTTGTTGCTGAAGCCTAATCTGGCCTCTGTACCCAACTCCAAATTAAATCTGGGAGAAAGAGTTTTGAGTGAAGTAGAAGAGCATTGTTGCTTTGCTAGGCCAGGCTACTGCAGGTTTGTGCCCCCAAAGCTGTGTGTCCCCTATTGAAGAGAGTGATGAGAAGTTTTGTAGTCATGGGTTACAGAGGGCGTAATCAGGTCATAGATGTTCTTCTGATTGGTTGGTGGTGAGGTAAAGTGGGAATCAGCATCATCCATCAGCCTTCTGGTTCCCATCAGTCTGGGGTCTTCATGCGTGTGGGTAGGATGCAAGTGGAGGTCACTCAGTCCTGTTAGACTCTTTGCGACCCCTTGGACTATACAGTCCAGGGAATTCTCCAGGCCAGAATACTGGAGCGGGTAGCCTTTCCCTTCTCCAGGGGATCTTCCCCACCCAGGGACTGAACCCAGGGCTCCCGCACTGCAGGCAGGCAGAGTCTTTACCACTAGTGCCACCTGGCAAACCCTGTTTGTGTACAGACACACACTTATTCAGAAAGTTCGGGGTAGCCATTTCCTGCTTTTAACCCTTTGATAAGATTATACTGTTAAAATTCTGTCCATCTCCCTCCCCTCCCCCCCTTCTCGTCACAGAAGTGCTTGCACGCGCGCACACATGCTCTGTTACGTAACTAACGTCATTGGCCCCACAGCCACATGAACATGCCTTGCTGTGAGCCGGCCTGGAGGGACTGTAGTAGCACCTGTGGGCTGCAAGAAAAACAGCCCCTGGGGCCACGGAGCTCAGGGGAGCCAGCCACGGTCTGCTTCTGGCAGGGTCGGTGAGCGTGGACGGACGACAGCCCTCGGGAGCGCGTAGTCTTTTCCTGTCTGACCTGCTTCGTCCTCTGCAGCACTTCCCTTCCCAGTTGCTTCTGACCGAGCTTGGCTCCGATACCCGCTGCCTGAGCGCCTTCCCTTCCTGAGTCTGCAGAACTCCCCTCTGTCCAGTCTCCTACCTTCTGGTCCTCAGCCTCCTGTGTCAGCTGGTCTTCGTACACTGCCTGTTCTGGCCCTGGAGGGTGACACCCGCCCCCTCCCCGCCCCGTCGCCGAGAACAGGGCCCGCCCCTCCCCCGGGGACCCCGGGTAGCTGCTGATGGTCTGCAGGACCCCCACGGCCGCACACGTGAGCCTGTGCCGAGTGCTGCACAGACCCTCCCAGAAGCGCCACTTACTAATGCCTGCCTGCCTTTATGGGTTGGAGGTGAGAAGCCTTTGTTACAAAGTCCAGTGCCCCTGAAGAACCCTTTGGAGGAAAAGACCTGCATTCTCACGTGTAACTTCCAATAACAGAGTCCCATTGAATGGTTGTATGAGGGAGGTAGGTTGTCTTGGAATTTATTCTATTAAAATATAGTTGATTTCACAGTGTAGTCTTAGTTTTAGGTATAGAGTGGAGTGATTCAGTTGTGTGTGTGTATACATAGTGTGTGTGTGTGAGTATATACATAGTATGTGTGTGTGTATATACATAGTGTGTGTGTATGTGTGAGTATATACATAGTATGTGTGTGTGTATACATAGTATGTGTGTGTATGTGTGAGTATATACATAGTATGTGTGTGTGTAAACGTGTGTGTGAGTATATACATAGTATGTGTGTGTGTATACATTGTGTGTATGTGTGAGTATATACATAGTATGTGTGTGTGTAAACTGTGTGTGTGTCTATACATAGTATGTGTGTGTATACATTGTATGTGTGAGTATATACATAGTGTGTGTGTGTGTATACCTAGTGTGTGTGTATGTGTGTGTATATACATAGTGTATGTATATACATAGTATGTGTATGTGTGTATATATATGGTCTTTTTCATCTTTTATATTATAGGTTATTACATGATGCTGAATAGTTTCCTGCACTATACAGCAGGTCGTTTGTTGCTTATTTTATATATAATACTTTGTATCTACCAATCTCAAGCTCCTGATTGATAGCCGTGCCCGCCCCCCGGCTGCCGCACTTTCCCCTTTAGCTTGCTTTCTGTGAGGCTGTTCCTGCTCTGTGAGTGAGTTCCTTTGCTTCGTGCTCTGGACCTCACGTGTTAAGTGAGGTCATACGGTCTGTGTCTTTCTCTGACTTCACTTAGTATGATAATCTCTAGTTTTGGCAGCTGAGTCATATTCCACTGTGTGTGTGTGTGACATCTTTATCTATTCATCTGTTGATAGACATTTGGGCTCCTTACATGTCTTGACTATTGTAAACAGTGCTGGCATGAACTTGAGGCATATGTATCATTTTCAGTCAGAGTTTTCTTTGGATATATGGCAAGAAGTGGGATTGCTGATTCGTTTGGTGATTCTCCTTTTAGTTTTTTGAGGAACCCCCATGTTATTCTCCATAGTGGCTGCACCAGTTTACATTCCCACTAATAGTTATAGGACGATTCCCTTTTCCCTGCATCATCTCCAGCATTTATCTCACTGGTATGAGGTGATCAGTTCAGTTCAGTTCATTTGCGCAGTCGTGTCCAACTCTTTGCGACCCCATGGACTGCAGCATGCCAGGCCTCCCTGTCCATCAGCAACTCCCGAAGCTTGCTCAAACTCATGTCCATAAGTCAGTGATGCCCTCCAGCCATCTCACCCTTGGCCATCTCCTTCTCCTCCCACCTTCAATCTTTCCCAGCATCAGGGTCTTTTCCAGTGAGTCAGTTCTTCATATCAGGTGGCCAAAGTATTGGAGCTTCAGCTTCAGCATCGGTCCTTCCAATGATTTCTAAGCTGGTGCTGCTTTTTACTTGTTATGGTTGAATATTGTCTGGAGCCACTTACTGTTAAGTGATTAATCTTTCTGTCCTCATTTGTGTGATGTGAAAAATGATGTTCATTTATTCAACAAGTACTGATGGGGCAATGGCGTATGAATGAAACTAGGTTTTCCCTCAAGGGGTTTAAAGTTGTGAAGAATGTGTGCATTTGTGGAGAGAATCAAAGGGAGAGAAGCATGATGTCTCGTAGTAGATGGTCAGACGCCCAAACTATTTCTTCTCTTTCTGTAAGGCTTTTTAGTTTGGATTACTGTCTTAAAGGACAAAATTGTACCCCTTGTGATAGTTACTCACTTGCATTTTTATTTTCACTTACCTCTTTCCACAAAGGATCTGAAATTTAAAGTATTTTATGTATTTATCTAAATGGTTTGTTTTGCCTAGAGCAGTGAGTGGATGGATGAACAAAGGAAAGGATGAAAGAATTGATCATAAATAACGATCCAGAGAAAAAAGATTTACTGTTTTCCCCTAGAATCTGTCTTAATTAACATCAATATTTTGAGGACTGTTTTCCCTAGTGGGTGGCCTGTAATTTTTTTGTTTGTTTTAAGTAATAAGCTCCATTTTTTGTAGTTTTAGTTTCAAAGCAAAATGTACCAAGTTTGCATATACCCCAGCCTTCCCACCCCACCACACAAAGCCACCTCCCATTATCAACATCCCTCACAAAGTGGTACATTTATTATAATCTATGAACCTGCATCGTAATTATCCAGAGTCCATAGTTCACCTTAGGTTCCGTCTTGGTGTTGAACACTCCCTGGGTTCTGACAAGTGCATGATGCCACGTGGCCCCCATTGTAGTATCATGCAGATTCGTTTCCCCGCCCTAAAAATCCCCTGTTTCTCACCTGGTCTTCCCTCTCTCCTACCGGCTAACAACACTGGTCTTTTTATTGCTCCTAGTTTTGCCTTTTCCAGAATGTGATATGGTTGATACTACAATAGGACGTAGCCTTTTCAGGTTGGCTTCTTTCTCTTAATAATATACACTTACAGTTCTTCCATGTGTTTTCATGGCTTTATAACCATTTTGTTTTAGTTCTGAATAGTATTCCATTTTCTGGGTGCATCAAAGTTTATCCATTCACCTACTGAAGGACATTGGAGAAGAGAATAGCAACCCACTCCAGTATTACTGGGTTTCCCTTGTGGCCCAGGTGGTAAAAGAATCCACCTGCCATGTGAGAGACCTGGGTTCGGTCCCTGGATTGGAAAGATTCCCTGGAGAAAGGAAAGACTACCCACTCCGGTATTCTGGACTGGAGAATTCCATGGGCTGTATAGTCCATGGGGTCACAAAGAATCGGACACAGCTGAGCGACTTTCCCTTTCACTTTCCAGTATTCTTGCCTGGAGAAATCTATGGACAGAGGAGCCTGGAGGGCTACAGTCCATGGGGTCGCAAAGAGTCGGACAGGACTGAGCAACTAACACACTCTGAAGGACATCTTGGCTGATTGCAGGATTTGGCAATTACGATCATCCATGTGCAGGTTTTTTTGTGGATACACGTTTTCAGTTCAGTTTGGTAAATAACCAAGAAGTGCAATTGTTAGATCATACAGTAAGAATACATTTAGTTTTATAAGAAATTGCCAAAATGTCTTCCAACAAAGTTTTTCTTATATTCTTTTGTGAAAGAAAACTTTGAGAATTCAAGGGTTTGTGTGATAGTTGTATATTGAGAATCCCTTTTCGGACTTAACACAGGTGTTTTAACCCCACAGAGTTCATTAAACCTGAGCATCCCAAGCCCACTCCTGATCCACTAATTCAAATGCATATTCCTCAGCCCTGTGTACTTGGCTAAAATACTGACTTGAATGTGTGGAACAAATCTGTAATACACACCATTGGTTCTAAAGTGGCGGCTGTGGCCTGAGACATGCAGGTTCTCCTAAATGCAGGGTAATTGAGCTGTGGCTTTCCCCCAGTTTACTTGCTGCCTTCACCTGATGGCCTTATCTCATGACTGCAGCGCTCATCATTCATTAGTCCTTCATAATTTAAAAGCCGCTTGAATCTTTAGCGGGTGGGCTTTGGTGAGATACTGCTTGATAAACATGGAAAGTTAAGTGGTACAGGGACTTACCTGACAGTCCAGTAGTTAATAAGACTTTGCCTTCCAACACAGCAGGCGCAAGTTCAATCCCTCTTCAGAGAGCTAAGACTCCAGGTGTCTTCTGTCCAAAAGTGATACTGTAACAAATTCAGCTTTAAAATACATAAAATATTTTAAAATAAAATATTAATGGTACAAAATATCTTTAGCCAGAATGAGATTCCATAACAAATCAGGAACAGACTTTTTAAAAATCCTAGAAGGAAATGAACTTATAGGTCATATTTGACCCACAGACTTATTTTGGCCTGTGTTTCTTTTTCTCGTTTGAAATGGTTGCTGAAATTTAAAAGGTAGAAGATTCTACACAAAACAGCCCGATTTCTGGCTTCTCTTTAAAAATCTGGCCTCACATGGCTGTAGTCCTATATATCCTGCTCTCCTGACTCCCTCTTCTTTAGTTTTATTTTTGTTCTGCTTTGTTTTTTGGTGATCTAGACCACAGCTTAACTCAGTTTGTCACAAAGACTTTTGGTCAAGTGTGAGAGCTAGCGTGTCGCTTGTTGACTGGAGCTAGTGGCCGGTTCTGTGAGTGATGGATCAGAAGACGCCAGTGAGGGCTGGACCCAAGTACCTGCTGAGTCAAGTTTCAGAGGGAGCCCCTCACTGGTGTCCTGTGCCAGGCTATTCAGTGCTGGGCTCTGTTGCATATGAGAGAGAGAGAGAGAGAGAGTGCGTACATGTGTGCTTTCGTATCCTTTCATTATATGTGGCCTTGTGAATTTTCTCTGCATGGTACAAAGCCTTTAATGTGAATGTTTAGTCAAGTATTTGGTGCTGTATTTGCATAAGACTTTGGTCATTTAAAGATAGTTCTGCATATACTTTTATTGTCTGATGTAGAAGTCCTAAATTACTACCAACAGTTTTCATTTACTTTGCCAAGATTAATTCTCAATTATTTTGAAATGTGTCAGGCTTTTTTAAAAGGTTGTTTTTAGATTTCAAAATTTAACACTAACCATTCAAGACATGCATATAGTTTTTTTTTTTTCTTTAATACCATTAAAGACCCAGCTTAATTCCCATGGAAAACTTACTTTCTTGAATAGAGTCTTTAAAACACTAAGCACCTAATCCTTGAACTTAATTGGATGAAAATTGGCAAAGCCTACACAAAACTTAATTAGAAGAGACCTAATAGGGGCATGTAGAGGAACCATATGTGTTGAGAGCTGGGAGCAGGCCCAGTTTATACCAGTGATCCTGACCTGATTATCAGCAGATTTCCTCTTTCATCTCAGAAGATCCTGCTTCAGGCAGTAAACTTTCTGGAAACCCTACCTGCAGGTTTCTGACACTGTTAGTTTAAGTATCTAAGACTTGTGAACATAGTTATTTTGAAACTACCGCTAGTTATGGTCTCCTGACATTTACACAACCTGTATTTTCTTTAAATCAGTTCTCAGCACAAAAGGGTAAGAAAAATTCTGTGCAGTGAATTAAAACACTGCATAAATCACAGTTAGAAATAACTGTCCATCTGGAGCACTGATAATCTGTTGATATGGCTGAAATATGTACTGAATGATGACATTAATGTAAACAGTTAATGGGAAGAGTCTTGACTTAATGAGAATGTTGATGTTCATTACAGAGGACAAGAAGGACATTTGCTAATGAAGACCATTGAAGTGTTTGCTAACTAAAGATGAGATGTGGGTAGTTGATAGTTACTCCCAGCTGGCTAGAAGTTCTGGGAATAGAGTGACCTTGCTATTTATTAACCCCTTTCAGATTTACAATAGAATGACTCAGAGTCTTGAAACATCTCCCAGAAAAGAGAGAGACTTTCTGGAATTCAAGATTATGGGGCTCCTTTTTAGATCAAAGATGAAGGGCTGTTTTATGGACACTGGAAATTAACTTCAAACCTTCAGTGGTACTCCATCTTGAAAAGCCTTTAGAGTGTTTTCAACAAAGTATTCCTTGTGATTATTAGATAACCTATATGCATTGAGTTGTGTTTTCTTCTGCAGTGCTTTTCAGCTTTGCATTTTATAATATTTTCCCAAAGAATGTGCCAAGTAATAGATCATTGAAATACTTGTTAATAATAAATCACCTCAGATATGCAGATGACACCACCCTTATGGCAGAAAGTGAAGAGGAACTAAAAAGCCTCTTGATGAAAGTGAAAGTGGGAAGTGAAAAAGTTGGCTTAAAGCTCAACATTCAGAAAACGAAGATCATGGCATCTGCTCTCATCACTTCATGGCAAATAGATGGGGAAACAGTGGAAACAGTGTCAGACTTGATTTTTCTGGGCTAAAAAAATCACTGCAGATGGTGACTGCAGCCATGAAATTAAAAGACGCTTACTCCTTGGAAGAAAAGTTATGACCTAGATAGATAGCATATTGAAAAGCAGATAGCACAAGAAAAGTTATGAACCTAAATAGCATATTGAAAAGCAGAGACATTACTTTGCCAACAAAGGTCCATCTAGTCAAGGCTATGGTTTTTCCGGTGGTCATGTATGGATGTGACAGTTGGAAACTCTGAAGAAAGCTGAGCACCGAAGAATTGATGCTTTTGAACTGTGGTGTTGGAGAAGACTCTTGAGAGTCCCTTGGACTGCAGGGAGATCCAACCAGTCCATTCTGAAGAAGATCAGCCCTGGGATTTCTTTGGAGGGAATGATGCTGAAGCCGAAACTCCAGTACTTTGGCCACCTCATGTGAAGAGGTGACTCATTGGAAAAGACTGATGCTGGGAGGGATTGGGGGCAGGAGGAGAAGGGGACGACAGAGGATGAGATGGCTGGATGGCATCACTGACTCGATGGACATGAGTCTGAGTGAACTCCGGGAGTTGGTGATGGACAGGGAGGCCTGGCGTGCTGTGATTCATGGGGTCGCAAAGAGTCGGACACGACTGAGCGACTGAACTGAACTGCTCTAAATTTGGTACTGTGCAAAGTACATATTCTTTATTACCAGAAACTTACATATTTGTTACCTCTAGTGCTACTAAAATGAACTGTTATGAATCTCATGTTCTTAACTCTTTTCATTTATAGCATAATTGGAGGTTTGTTTTTATGAGATGAAAACAGTTGATTGGAATGTGTTGTTACCCTTTACTACAGTTTGATATGGTAAAGGTAGAATCCTGTAACATCCTGATGTTACACCTTCAACCATATCAGGATGGATGGGTTGAAGAACATCAGGGCATGACTGTGGGACTGGTTCTACAGTTAGCAAGCACATAAGAGCTTAGAATTCTTCACTTTGAAGGAACCTCTATACAATCGTTTTATAAATGAGAAAACTTGAGGCCCAAGACATTCAAATGACTTGTCTGAGGTCTTATAACTTATTGGTAGCATAAATGCAGTAAGTGTCAGTATGTAGTCTTATTTTTTAACCTTTATACTTGAAGTCATTATATTCTAAACTTTCTTTAAGAGAAATGATAGTTTTATTTCTATTATTAGAAAATTGCCAAGTTTTCTTAATGATAAGGTTATTCCTTTTAGAGATTGAAAACTTCGTTCCTGTTGAATCTAGAAAATTCCCTGGAGTTCAGAAATTAAATCTTACCTGCATTTTACCTGCTTAATGGGGAATGTTGCAGTGAGCGGTGGAGTTAGCTATCGTATGAGGGAAAGAGGGACAACGGATAGTGATATAGATGGTCAGCTTAACGATCCAGTTATTTCTCATTCAAGTGCCTAAGAGCAAAATGGTTCAGTTTCATCCCACTCACAACATGCCTTCTTAAAAGCGGACACCTTCAAAGAAAAGCAGAAGGTAGGAAAAATCTGAATAACAGCAGAGAAACCAGTCAAGGTAAAAGCAAAGATAGCTTGAGGAGAGCTTTGCCAGAGATTCCAAAGTCAAATGCAGATGCCTAAACTATTAAAAAGGCAGAAATGAGATCTCCGAGTGCTGAGGTGGTCTTGGGTGAGCCGTGGACAGGGCAGCGAGGGGTGGAGTGCTGAGAGGTAAATGCGGGGGCTCTGACCCCCAGCCAGGGCCACCCTGCAGACCTGGGCAGGTGGGGTGGGAGGGCTGTGTCTAAGCGCGGGCTGCTTCTCCAGGACCTCCCTCCAGCCCCCGCCTCCTTTTCAGGTTCAAGTCACAGAGTGTTCTTGAGCCTCCTTCCCTAACCTGGCCTTCATACCTCACTGGCTTTGAATTATGCTTTATTTTTCTGTTCTTAATTTGGAAGTTAATTTGTTGTATGTATTTCTCTCTTCAAAAGTTTCCCTGAAATCTGAATTTTCCCTCCTCTCCCATTGTGCAGCATTGAGGGTGAGGAGAAAATGATTTCTTGCCTCAGCACAGTATAAGGCTTTGTATAGGAGTTGAGGGAGATTGCTAGATATGCTAAATGACCACGAGGTGCCAAGGGCAGCCGATTGAGGTAGGGTCAGTGCTGAAACCGTGAGCTTCCAGATGTTCAAGCTGGTTTTAGAAAAGGCAGAGGAACCAGAGATCAAATTGCCAACATCCGCTGGATCATCGGAAAAGCAAGAGAGTTCCATGTTTTTCACATCTATTTCTGCTTTATTGACTATGCCAAAGCCTTTGACTGTGTGGATCACAATAAACTGTGGAAAATTCTGAAAGAGATGGGAATACCAGACCACCTGACCTGCCTCTTGAGAAACCTATATGCAGGTCAGGAAGCAACAGTCAGAACTGGACATGGAACAACAGACTGGTTCCAAATAGGAAAAGGAGTATGTCAAGGCTGTATACTGTCACCCTGCTTATTTAACTTCTATGCAGAGTACATCATGAGAAACGCTGGGCTGGAAGAAGCACAAGTTGGAATCAAGATTGCCGGGAGAAATGTCAGTCACCTCAGATATGCAGATAACACCACCCTTATGGCAGAAAGTGAAGAGGAACTAAA
>SJYX01011891.1:244749-278425 GCA_006410675.1 Oreotragus oreotragus
GATGTGAGAGTTGTACTGTGAAGAAAGCTGAGCACCGAAGAATTGATGCTTTTGAACTGTGGTGTTGGAGAAGACTCTTGAGAGTCCCTTGGACTGCAGGGAGATCCAACCAGTCCATTCTGAAGGAGATCAACCCTGAGATTTCTTTGGAAGGAATGATGCTCAAGCTGAAACTCCAGTACTTTGGCCACCTCATGTGAAGAGGTGACTCATTGGAAAAGACTCTGATGCTGGGAGGGATTGAGGGCAGGAGGAAAAGGGGACAACAGAGGATGAGATGGCTGGATGGCATCACCGACTCGACAGACGTGAGTCTGAGTGAACTCCGGGAGTTGGTGATGGACAGGGAGGCCTGGTGTGCTGCGATTCATGGGGTGGCAAAGAGTCGGACACGACTGAGCGACTGAATTGAAAATTGCCATTAATACCCTTATGGGGAGGGGCGGTGCTCACCTGTTACGTTGTGTCTACTTCTCTGTAAAGTACTTGCACCTGCATTTGCCCTTTTAGAAAAGGAGCTATTTCACTAGCATTTATTTAGACTTTTCTTAAGATCCTAGCAGGTACCTTACTTCATCCTGTGTGCCAAGTGAGAGGCTTCTTTGTCTAAAACGTTTATCTTGTAGCAGTGTTAGTGGATTGAGTCAATCGCTTGGAGTGAATTGAGGGGAGGCACTAGCTAGTCTAGGTATAGACTTGACCTTCTTTGGAATAAAATAAGTGCTTCCCACACTAAACACATACACACGCACAAATGTGCCTACACACTTCTGTCTTGCAACAGATTTCTTCTCAGTAAAAGAAAAAAAGAGTATAATACAACATCTCTTTCAGCCAAACTTTAGCCAGAAGGTGCTTACAGCAGCTTTACTATAGCTTAAAATTCTCAGTCTGCAGCAGTTCCAGGGGATCAGAAGCCTGCTAGTCAGTCATTTTCTCTTCTCTGTATTTATTCCTTCAGCACGCTGAAACTCTGTGTTTCAGGTAAAGCCGGTCTCTGCTTCAGTCACTGTGAAAGTAACGGCCATGGACCGCTTCTAAAACATGCTGAGAAAAGTTTCCCTGAAAGTGTTTGGAAACGTGATGTCATATTGAGTCTGTAAGAATTAGCAGTCACGCGTGGAGACCTGCTTTCACAGAGGACTCCTGAGGGACCTCACTCTCCTCATGCAGGGTTTTGATAGCCAAGAATAAAATACACAGTTGTATACTGGTGTCTGGGGAGTGAAAAACAAATGACAGCTATATCCTTCGGGGTATGTATTCTTTTTCAAAACACAGTGCTGATTTTTACGTTTTAGAGTGTATCCTGGTCAGTAGAACACAGCTATATTGTATTGTGTCTATCCACATCAGCTGTGTTCGTTCAGTTGATACTTGCTATGCTTCAGGACCACTGTTAATCATTAGTTCAAGTTGAGTATCTTGCAGTGTGTCAAGCACCGAGCTGGACTCTGGAGATGCAAGCAGTGAACCGTCTGTGCCATTTTCCTTGTGCACTGGTACCCTCAGCCGGCTGCAGAGCTGTTTGCCTAGTCTCTTCCAGCTGCTAGAACAAAAATACTGTAGACTGAGTGACTTCAACAGCAGTAGCTTCTCACAGTTCTGGAGGCCGGAAGTCCAGGAGCCGAGTGTCAGCCTTGTGGGTTCAGGAGGACTGTCGGGGGGGTTTGCACACAGCCGCCTTCCCGCTGTGTCCTCTCCTGGTACTCCGTCCCCTCGTGAGGGAGGTCCGCTGTCTCACGGTGGGGCCTGCTCTCACGGCCTGTCTAAGCTCAGGCACCTTCCAGAGGCCCCCGCTCCTGACGCACGAGTCTCGGGGGACACAAACCTGCCGTCCACAGTCCTGTTCTGGGAGGACTTCCTGGCACTGTCCTGGGCTCTCCTTCCTTCTGCGTGTTCCCCTTGTTTCCTGGATCCTGTGTCATCTTAACCCTCGTTCTGGGTGGGCACATTCTCTAACAGCTCCCTGGGAAAGAATGGATGCAAGGTGAAATGTGGGTCATTGAATACCTGAAACTCTTTTCTTCCCTCTTACTTGATGGATAGTTTGGTTGGGAAGACAATTCTATATGAAGAAATAATTTTCAGTCTTCCCACTTTTGAAGGCGTTATTCTTTAGTTTTGTATATGCTTAATGCCACTCCAGTTTCTGAATTATTTACATGCAGCCTTTTTTCTCCTCTAATAGTTTTACCTGTAGCGTTCCCAATCCGTACTCTGTTCTGGGCACTTAGGATGCAATCCAGGCATCTGAACACTTTCATTTTAGACCCTTTTTTGATATTTTCTTCCCCTTGTGCTTTCTCTTTCTAGAATGAATATGTTTCTCTCCTGTGTTCTGTTTCTGTTTTTCTATTTTCTGGTGTGTTCTTCCGTTTTATCTTTGAACTGTATTCTTTTTGTTTTGCTATTTTATTTTAATTTCAAGAGCTTATTTGTTTTCTGATTGTTCTTTTTTTTTTTTTTTTTAGAGCTTCCATTTTACTTTATTTTACTTCACAGTACTCTCTTGGTTTTGGCATACATTGAGTATTCTATTTTTGTTGCACAGAAACAGTAGCTTCTCTTTGGATACCTCATGCTTTTTGTTTTGGCTGTAGAGTTTTCCTCCTCATTTCACTGTTTGCATTTTCACCAAGCTTTTTGTTTCTTTGTTTTGTCTCCATCTTTCTCATTGGAACCCTCTTTCAATTGTCTGATGGTCTTTGCTGTTGATTGTCACTTGAGACTGAAGCCTTTAAAAACCAAGTGGAGTCTCTGTAGGCAAGATTTTTTTAAAACGAATATCTTTGCTGTCTCCCTGGTGGTTGAGACGGTAAAGAATCTGCCTGCAATGTAAGAGACCTGGGTTCGATCCCTGGGTTGGAAAGATCCCCTGGAGAAGGAAACGGATACCCACTCGAGTATTCTTGCCTAGAGAATTCCGTGGACAGAGGACCCTGGCAGGCTACAGTCCATGGGGTCCCAAAGAGTTGAACACGACTGAGCAACTTTCACTTCACTTTCCCCTGTTGTCAGCTTTGAACTCATCTCTACTCAGGTGTTCACATTTCATTTTTGGAGAGATTGAACTTAAGGCTGATGTGCTTATCAGTGAAGTA
Source organism: Oreotragus oreotragus (assembly GCA_006410675.1). Taxonomy (NCBI): domain Eukaryota; kingdom Metazoa; phylum Chordata; class Mammalia; order Artiodactyla; family Bovidae; genus Oreotragus; species Oreotragus oreotragus. The sequence continues at coordinate 247,854 of SJYX01011891.1, forward strand.
ACCCCAGCAGAATAAAGAAAAATAACCTATAGACAGGGACATTCAGGAATAACTACTGTAAGTGATTTATGCATTAAGAAACCGCCAGTATTTGCTACTCACAGTGCTAGTTTAGTTGAAACAATCGATAGGCAACTCTACATGAATTCTGGCAAAAGACCCATCATCTAAATGGCAGAGTGACTGGGAGCGTGTTTCTAAAGATCTTGGGCTGCTCCTACCAAGGGCCTCCCTCCACTCCTGAGATGTTCTGTGGAAGGAGCTCGCCCTTCTCCTTATTCCCAGCTTCTCCACTCTCCCTGTGTTCAGCCCTGGAGTTCCCCTACCCCCTAGCTTTTGCAACACCAGTATCTTTTCCCAGGGTTCTCAGGATTAAATAAGTTGGCTTACCCTGCAGAGCAGTCTGTTTGGTTTCAACTTCCTTCATGCTCCATTTTCTCAGAATTTGGGGACATTTCCTGTCTACTGTGTCGGTGTTTATGACCCTATTCTCTTGGTCCTTACGAGTTTATTCCTTTTGCATTTCTTTATTCTCTTTTAAGAGCATTTGGGAAGGAGACTCATGTGGATTCTACCACTCATATTTTAGCCTTAAGCCTCTGATTTATATTTTAAGGAGACTGGTTTTGGTACTGTGCAGGATTGAGGAAAGAGCAGAATTCTGCGAGGAGATGCATTGGGAGACCGAGACAGCAGCCAGCAGGGCAGGAGCAGAGCAGAGTTGAGACGCCTGTGCGGATGGGGTTGGCAGCACAGTGCGAGGAAGGAGCCTGCCTGCTTCAGAGCATCCTCGGAGTTGGAAAGTGGTGTTTACAGCCAGGCTGATGGCTCACTGTGTCTGTATTCTTGAAGATGTAAAAGGCACCTTTCCAGGACAGTCGTGGTTCTTCGTGCTCATTTTCAAAACTTTGAAAGTTATAAGCAGACAAAATGGAAATAATTTGTAATTATTGCAGTCTGTTTGGTTTCAACTTCCTTCATGCTCCATTTTCTCAGAATTTGGGGACATTTCCTGTCTACTATGTCGGTGTTTGTGACCCTATTCTCTTGGTCCTTACGAGTTTATTCCTTTTGCATTTCTTTATTCTCTTTTAGGAGCATTTGGGAAGGAGACTCATGTGGGTTCTACCACTCATATTTTAGCCTTAAGCCTCTGATTTATATTTTAAGAAGACTGGTTTTGGTACTGTGCAGGATTGAGGAAAGAACAGAATTCTGCGAGGAGACGCATTGGGAGACCGAGATAGCAGCCAGCAGGGCGGGAGCAGAGCAGAGTTGAGACGCCTGTGCGGATGGGGTTGGCAGCACAGGGCGAGGAAGGAGCCTGCCTGCTTCAGAGCATCCTTGGAGTTGGAAAGCGGTGTTTACGGCCAGGCTGATGGCTCACTGTGTCTGTATTCTTGCAGATGTAAAAGGCACCTTTCCAGGACAGTCGGGGTTCTTCGTGCTCATTTTCAAAACTTTGAAAGTTATAAGCAGACAAAATGGAAATAATTTGTAATTATAACAAACATTTAAACTCTCTGCCAAAATCATTAGTAAACCTTCCATCATATAGCTTACANGCTCACTGTGTCTGTATTCTTGCAGATGTAAAAGGCACCTTTCCAGGACAGTCGGGGTTCTTCGTGCTCATTTTCAAAACTTTGAAAGTTATAAGCAGACAAAATGGAAATAATTTGTAATTATAACAAACATTTAAACTCTCTGCCAAAATCATTAGTAAACCTTCCATCATATAGCTTACAGTAGTGAGTGTACTTTTCCCTGACCTCAGAGCATTGGATTTTGCCGAATTCTTTGCTGTGATGAGGATGTTGCTGACCTTTGAGTGACTCTTCTCACACGGTGGAGTCCTCAGGAGGAGGAAGCGGGGTCAGGTGGCTCACCTAGCTAATTTGATGGATGTTGTAAAGGCTGACTGACTTTATTAAAACTGGAAGAATGACCTCAAGTTGTTGGGGCATATGGGGGTTAGGGTCAGAGAAGGAAATGACAGTATTAAAGGTATTTGTTTCATATCTTTAGCATCTGCAAAGGGTTTTCCCCAATATTTCTTCATGGTTTTGAATCCTCAGAGGACACTCACTTGTCACCTTGGAGCCAGGTACTTCTTGAAATCAGCCCAGCTAGAAAATGAATGGTGAAAATACTTTCGGTAGGAATTTCATTAAAGTTCTTTTGTTGTGACCTGTCTAAAGAGTGAAATTAAAAGAAAGGTAAATTCTTATGGTCCTTATGATCATCATCCAGACCTTGTCACTTTGCTTGTTTATCATTCTGTGGCCTGTCTGTCCGGGGCTGGGGGAGTTCAAGCATCAGTTACTGAAAGCCCTCTCAGCAAATCAGGTCATTTACTAAGTCGGGTGTTTTCAGTAACTAAGTGCTGTTTGTGCTCAGAGGAACAGTGAGTGGGCACTTGCACACGTGGGTGAGCACCCCGCGTGCCTGCTGCTCAGGAGAGAAGGGTGTGCTCTCTCCAGCGTTAGAGACGCTCTCTCTGCTTCCTTTTCTTTCTTTTTTTTTTGCCTGACTACCTGTTCCACTTAACTGTAACATTTGGAAATTATTTCAGTGGATAATTCCATGTGCACACGTACCTTGTATGTTGATTGTAGATGATTTGGAGAGCCAAGTCGGAAATGATGAGTTCCAGACTGCCTTGCTCTTCCAAGGACAGGACATAGGTGGTCATCGTTCAGCAGACTCGCGGCTCCAGGGCATTGAGCCAGCGGGTGTGCGCACAGCCCCTGCTCAGCACCGGTAGCATTACTTGTGTGCCTCTTTATTTTTCCACTTAAGCCATTCTTTGGAAGCATTTCTCTTCTTTTTGCTCTTACTGGCTTCATTTATTGGTAGCCTATGGTAATTGTATAGAAAAAGAAAAGGCGGTGTAAAAATATTAATCTGTATTTTTTATGATTACAACTTTAGTGGCTCAAGGGAAAAAAAAGTCAAAAATATGACTGTCCAGAGGCAAATAAACTACTTGATCCAAACACATGTACGCTTATCAAGAGTTAATTTTTAGTAACATGTTCAGAAAGACAAAGTTGAGCCATAAATGAAACAAAGACTAGATTATCAGATACCAGCTGCAAACATCATTTTTATTAAAACATTTTTTGCAAATTTTTAAATTCTTCGTTCTAAAACCCTTTGTAGAGGTCACCATTTTGTTGCGTGAATGTACTAGATAATTAAGTATATTCTCTATCTAGCTTGAGGCAACAGACCCTGTTTTTGGCTGAAGGGCCTCAAACTTTTGTTTCCCAAACCAGTGTCCTAAGACAGAGGGAGAGTGGATGGGATAATGAGCCCCCTTGCTTTGCCTGCCCTTCAGCTCTGCACTGGTCCTTGAGAGCTGGTGGCTAGCAAGCAGGCCCTCTCCTGCCTGCCTAGGAACACACAGATGGTTAAGGGACTCTCAGAGTGTGGTCCTGGCAACCTTGCTGACCCTCGATTTTACCTACATCATGCCCTGCCAAGTGGCAGGCCTCTTTCTGCATGTGACTGGATGGTTTTCTTTCTGCTCAGCTCCCTGGAAGCAGCATTTGTATGTGCTCAGCTCATTCTCCTGGAGTTCTCCTTTTCACCCCACTGATAACAGTTTATTCCTGTTTAGATGGCAGCTCCTTGTAGGTGCCAGCCTTCAGGGAGGGGACCTTGGCTCTCCAGTCCCCTTCCCAGGTTTGTTGGGGGCTAAAGGTGGCAGTCTCTTCCAGGTATACTGAATTGGTGCACTGTGAGCTCAAGATTATACTTTTACTTTGTGGGAAAAGTTTTTTTTCATAGTTCTATTTGCCTACAGAATTGTATTGGCCAGCTTGGTTATTGATGAAGTCTTGTTTCTATAAGCAGTTTACAGTTATTCTACTATCACTGGACTGCTGTTTTTTGAGCTTTACCTAAAATCTTAGGTATGTTCTGACTCATTTAGAAAGATTTATAATAGAGTATGCAGATATATAAGGAAGTACAAGATGGGGGACACTCAGCCACATATTAATAATAGAAATCTTATTTATTTCTTCACAGATGCAGCAGCTTTTTTATGAGAACTATGAACAGAACAAGAAGGGGTACATTAGGGATCTCCATAACAGNGCCGGGAAGTTCTCCGGAGAATGGTCCCGCACATCGGCAAGTGCCTCCGGGAGATGTATACGACCCACGAGGACGTGGAGGTGGGAAGATGCAGCAGCTTTTTTATGAGAACTATGAACAGAACAAGAAGGGGTACATTAGGGATCTCCATAACAGTAAAATTCACCGCGCCATCACTCTGCACCCAAACAAAAACCCGCCCTACCAGTACAGGCTTCACAGCTACATGCTCAGCCGCAAGATTGCCGAGCTTCGCCACCGCACCATCCAGCTGCACCGTGAGATTGTCCTGATGAGCAAATACAGCAACACCGAGATTCATAAAGAAGACCTCCAGCTGGGAATCCCTCCTTCCTTCATGAGGTTCCAGCCCCGCCAACGAGAGGAGATTCTGGAATGGGAATTTCTGACTGGGAAATACTTGTATTCAGCCGCTGACAGCCAGCCCCCTCGAAGAGGGATGGACTCCGCGCAGCGCGAGGCCTTGGATGACATTGTCATGCAGGTCATGGAGATGATCAACGCCAACGCCAAGACCAGAGGGCGCATAATTGATTTTAAGGAGATACAGTACGGCTATCGCCGAGTGAACCCCATGTACGGTGCTGAGTACGTTCTGGACCTGCTGCTTCTGTACAAAAAGCACAAAGGGAAGAAGATGACGGTCCCTGTGCGGAGGCACGCGTATTTACAGCAGACCTTCAGCAAGATCCAGTTTGTGGAACACGAGGAGCTGGACGCAAAGGAATTGGCCAACAAAATCAATCAAGAATCCGGATCCTTGTCCTTTCTCTCAAATTCCCTGAAGAAGCTGGTTCCCTTTCAGCTTCCTGGGTCCAAGAATGAGCACAAAGAACCCAAAGAGAAAAAGATCAATATATTGATTNGGAACACGAGGAGCTGGACGCAAAGGAATTGGCCAACAAAATCAATCAAGAATCCGGATCCTTGTCCTTTCTCTCAAATTCCCTGAAGAAGCTGGTTCCCTTTCAGCTTCCTGGGTCCAAGAATGAGCACAAAGAACCCAAAGAGAAAAAGATCAATATATTGATTCCTTTGTCTGGACGGTTTGACATGTTTGTGAGATTTATGGGGAGCTTTGAGAAGACGTGCCTCGTTCCGAATCAGAACGTCAAGCTCGTTGTTCTGCTTTTCAATTCTGACTCCAACCCTGATAAGGCCAAGCAAGTTGAACTCATGAGAGACTACCGCATTAAGTACCCTCAAGCCGACATGCAGATTTTGCCCGTGTCTGGAGAATTTTCAAGAGCTCTGGCCCTAGAGGTGGGCTCGTCCCAGTTTAATAATGAATCTTTGCTCTTCTTTTGTGACGTTGACCTTGTATTTACCGCAGAATTTCTCCAGCGATGTCGAGCAAATACAGTTCTGGGCCAACAAATATATTTTCCAATCATCTTTAGCCAGTATGATCCAAAGATTGTTTATAGTGGAAAGGTTCCCAGTGACAACCATTTTGCCTTTACTCAAAAAACTGGCTTCTGGAGAAACTATGGGTTTGGCATCACTTGTATTTATAAGGGAGATCTCGTCCGAGTAGGCGGCTTTGATGTTTCTATCCAAGGCTGGGGGCTTGAGGATGTTGACCTTTTCAACAAGGTTGTCCAGGCAGGTTTGAAGACGTTTAGGAGCCAAGAAGTAGGAGTAGTCCATGTCCACCATCCTGTCTTTTGCGATCCCAACCTTGATCCCAAACAGTACAAAATGTGCTTGGGGTCCAAAGCGTCAACATATGGGTCCACACAGCAGTTGGCTGAAATGTGGCTAGAGAAAAATGACCCAAATTATAGTAAAAGCAGCAATAATAATGGCTCAGTGAGGACAGCCTAATGTCCAGCTTTGCTGGAAAGGACATTTTTAATTAATCTAATTTATTTTTCAAACATTTTTTTGTACGATCAGTTTTTGAAGTCCATACAAGGGGATATATTTTACACGTGGTTTTCTTACAAAGGACTCCTTGAAGATTGAGCTTTTGGAACAAAAATGTGATCATGTTTGCCTTTTGAACCCATTTTCTTGCTAAACATTGTGTAGCAGACCTGCTTAATTATGACTTGAAATGTACCTGAGGAGCAGAGCTTTTTTTTAGTATTTCTTTTTCAGACCTCTTTGCTATAGTCCTATGGCAGAAAACATGAACGTTACTGCAAAGTATTATTGTAACACAACACTGTAACTCTGATAAATGTTTTGTTTTGACTGTTAACTTTGCACAGATTTCTACCTTTTGTCTTTTTTACAACAATTTTTTTAAGCCATTTCATGTTGCAGTTTGAAAAAAGTCTTTACTGGTAATTGTCTAAGATGTGCAGGCTCTTTTGGGCCTCATTTCTCATGTTCCTAAAATATAACATTACTACCATTGGGAAGTAACTGATATACGATTAACATCAATGGCCCTGGGGTTAAACTGTCTAGGATTGAATCTCAACTCTGTCACTTAATAGCTCAAAATATTTGGGTATGTCATTTAATCTCTCATTGACTCAGTTTCCTTATCCATCAAATTGGAATAGTGAAAAGAGCTAACTCACCATATTTTTGAGGATTAAACCAGTTACTCCATTAAAAAATTTAAGACCATGCTTGTTGTTATTCAAATATTTGAATAATTATCTGTTATTTTAATATGATTATTATTTTATAATACTATAGTGATTTTTTAATATAATAATATATACAAATTACTAGTAAGCTATTTTAAAAGCACATATTAAACAGTAAATAAATTATATGATAATGATGGTCATACAAATCCAGCAAAGAAACTTTCTATTGTTGCCACAGAAATTTTAAAGTTCAATAAAATGAAAGACTATCCAACTTTGAGGACATGTCTCTATAGTTAAATAGAAATTAGAAATTTAGCCACAGCATTGAAAACCAAGACAATTAATGCTACTATGAAATAATGTTTTGTAAAGTTCTTTGTTTCACAGTATCGGCAAAATAAAATGAAAGCTTAATTTTTGTAGGCACACTTACTTGTCAAATCCCTGAGTATGAATGCAGAAAAATAGGGAGGCTTGAAAAAATGTCCACTTCAATTTCCACCTTCATGTTATATGTCATAAAGAAATAGTGGATATTAAACATACTCCAACTAATAAATAAATAACTCTAACTCTGGGCAAGATATGTAAAACAAGCAGGAAGATCTTTGATTTCTTGTGATAAAAGAAACAAGATGTGAAATTCATATCCATCTGGGCTTTTTGCCCGACTGTATTTTACAAGCTCAGACAGGGAAATTGAATGCAAATTTACAGCAGTTCTCTTCCTAATGGAGGAAAGTATTAGGCTGTGAGTGACAGACTTACTTGACCTAATGTTACCTAATGTTACCAAATCCAAGCTCCCTCTGCTTACCACATATGAAAGTGAAAGTTGTTCAGTCTTGTCCAACTCTTTGGGAACCCATGGACTAGGACTATACAGTCATGGAATGTACTACCCATGGAATTCTCTGGGCCAGATTACTAGAGTGAGTAGCCTTTCCCTTCTTCAGGAGATCTTCCCAACTCAGGGATGAACCAACGTCTCCTGCATTGCAGGTTGATTATTTACCAGCTGAGCCACAAGGGAAGCCCAAGAATACTGAAGTGGGTAGCCTATTTCTTCTCCAGGGGCTCTTTCCAACCCAGGAATTGAACCAAGGTCTCCTGCATTGCAGGCGGATTCTTTACCAACTAAGCTATCAGGGAATCTCAGCACATGAGAAATCAATAAATCGGAGAGACTAGGTGTTGAAGCAAGGAATACGACCTTATATCGGAAGCTAGCTGCTGTAGAAGATGGCAGACTACTGCCTAAAAATAACATCTCATTGGGGTCTGGATGTCAAATTCTTTAATATAACACAGATGTGGTGGGGGTTGGGGGAAGGTGAGGAAGTAAAAGGAGAAGGTCATTAATTGCACAAATATCTCCTGGAAAGGCCAGTCTCAGGGAAGTGATGTGTTCATTTCTTCCTTCCTGTAGATATCTACATGTGGACAGGGTCCTGAACAAAGGCATTTTGGTTTAACATTCATAGAGGGGCAGGGTTCCCTATGGCAGGCCATTATGTATAAACAATATCATTTTAGTGAACAAAAGCAATGGTAAGCAAAGATTAAAATGAAAGAAACAGATACAATATAGAATCAAAATTTGCTCTTCCCTATATCACTAGTATAGATTATGTTTGTAATAGAGCCGTTCTATCAAAGAAGTTAACTCAAGATTTACTTTTGAAAGAAAGAAACCATGACACCAGAGCAAATCAGTTTCTCTAGCTTTGACTTGTCTATGAAAGCCTAGTCAGTTCTTATAAAAATGGCCTTGCAGGATGACAACTTTGCTTACTTTATAAATCCTCCTTAAAATTCAGAGAAAATTCAGTTGTACACGGTATTCAACATTCAAAGACTATAACACGATAGTTTATGAAGACTCAGAATATCCCATGTCTTTATTAGAAAGTGAGGAACAGTGCTTTCATTACATTCAGAGGGCTGAAGAATATTGGAGTCTGTATCTGCTTTTCATACCTCATGAAGCTTAAAGAAACACTGATCTGCAAAATATTCACATTGTAATACATTTCATCTTATTATGATAATTAATGTGTTTATTTCTTCAAAATACACTTCAATTTTTTGAAATATTCTACTTGGTTTATATTAACCAGTGTAACTCACATCTTGAGTTAGTATGCAAATCATAAGAAAAACATATTTTGATTTCACATATTTGTCAAATTTTCAGACAATACAACAAAGCGAGGCTCTCTTTAGCTTAATTTTGTATGGTTCTAGGTTTTTAGTTTGAAGGCATCATTAGATGTCACTTTGGAATCCTACTCTTCTAATTTGCTTGCTTTTACATGAAAATGATATTCTCAGGAGGCTGTCGGTTTCCTCTGCAATAATCTGAGTAGTCTGCAGACTGATAATGACTTTGTCAAATAAGAAACATATTTGTTGGTTAGTTTGTTTTTTGTGAAGCAGGCACTGTTAAGCAGGCTGGAAAAACACCATAATGTATTTTGATCAGTGTTTCTGACTAATTAATTGAAAGATTGTATGAAAAGTACTCTCTGCCTCCTCTCTGAGATATCTTCAGTAAGCAAGCTGGTAATCATAACCAGGATTTCAACCCTGAGGCTCAGAGTTTACTGGGTTGGAGCATTTTCATAATGCGTGCTCGAATCTCTTTGGTTTTGACAGTGTAGACAATTGGGTTGAGCCCTGGAGGTACAAGAAAGTGCAAATAGGAGAGAAGCATGTATATCTGAGCTGGCAGCTTCTTTTTCCCAAAGCGATGGATCACAGACAGGCTGACCAGTGGTGTATAAAATAACAGTACAGCACAAATATGGGAAATGCAAGTATTGAGGGCTTTCAGTCGTCCAGCATTGGAAGCAATGTTCAATACTGTCTTCAAAATCATCACGTAGGAAAGGAGAATGAGGACCGCATCCACCGCCAATGTGGAGAGCATCACAAAGAGCCCAAGGCCACTGTTCACAACTGTGCTGGAACTGGCCAGCCTCAGAACATCAGGGTGAACACAGTAGGAATGGGACAGTGCATTCACAGGTGGGAACCGCAGTCTTCCCAGGAGTACAGGCAGGGGCAGGTGGAAGGCAGCACTACGGGTCACACTGGCCAGCCCAGTGGCCCCGACGCGCTTGGCTGTCAGGATGGTGGCATAGCGTAAGGGCTCTCGGATAGCCACACAGCGGTCAAAAGCCATGGCCAGCAGCACAGCTGACTCAATTACTGAGCATGCGTGGATGAAGAAGAGTTGCACAAAGCAGGCTGCAGCTCCCACCTTCCTCTGGCCCAGGAGAAAAACAGCTGCCATGGAAGGCAGTGTGGAAACTGTGAGGCCCAGCTCAGCCACTGAGAGCATGGAGAGGAAGAGGTACATGGGAGTGTGGAGGCTGGGAGCGGACTTGACCACGTGCAGTATGGTGGTGCTGTCCAGCAAAGAGAGAACGTAGATGAAGCAGACAGGAACGGCTGTCCAGCAATGAGCAGTCTCCAGTCCTGGGAAATCCATCAGTATGAAGAAGAAACTGCTGGCATTGTTGTTGATAGGAACTGCCATATCTCTGAGAGAATTTTGCCCTTTAAAAATTGTGGAAGCAACAAAGTATTATTCTTTCATAGCATTTTCTATCATCTCATCCCATGTGGTTCCCCTGGCCCATGCCTACAGTAATATTGTGCTCTGGTCACAATACTGAATCATATTCCTGCAAAAATTTCCCTAGGACAGGATTGCCCAATCTCGGGGTTCTAATGCCTGATCTTCTGGGGTGGAAGTGATGTAATAGTATTGGAAAAAATGTTCTCAATAAATGTAATGCACTTGAATCATCCCTAAACCACCCACCCACCCTCCTGGTCTGGGAGGCAAAAAATTGTCTTTCAGGCAAACCATCCTTGATGCCAAAAAGGTTGTTGATCTCTGCCTGGGGAATAATGTTGTGCTCTCTTCTTGGTGGTTTGTCCTAGTTATCAGAATCAAATTTGGCCCTTCACATATAGAAAATTCCTTCGTCATATGAAGATGCTTCAAGGTCTAAAAAATGCAAAGGGCAACTCTGTATTGATAGCACAGTCCCTGTGCCTAGTCTAAAACAGTATTTATAATATAATAGGGTTGTAAGGAAACCAAGATTCAGATAGTTGTATCTAATGAATGCTCAGGGGTTAGGAGATAAAAAATATATATATAAATGTTAATATTAACTCTGAACTCCTGATATTACCAGATATATATTTTGCATTGGCAGTCAGAACATCAAAAGTAACATCTGTGACAGGAAGACACCAAGAATGGTTTGAGCGTGATGTGTTTGTTTACTAGACTCAAGTCTCTTTTCAGTCCTACTTCTAGCTCTCTAAAAATATCTGAATAGCTGGTACAGACATGTGAGAAGAAGTTGAAGACTAGATAGTGTTTGTTGTTGGAGATACAATATATTCTCAGTGGTCTTACACAATTACTGAGTTCCTGCTATGTACTCAATTTAAGTCATATACTGATATATGATATGTAATTGTGTTTTTGAAGGTCCTGTAACCCACGGGTCAACACAGAACATGTTCACAAACTAGTTTACAAGGGCACTGACCATGAGACAGATAAAGAATCCCAACTGTGAATCTGCATCCTGCTTTCCATGACTCACCTTTTTAATGATTCTGGGTCCCTTGAGGACAATTATTAAAGAAAGCACTAAAGTGAAAAATCTGAGTTTATGGAGTTCTAAAGAAACTTTGTTGATATTGAACGGTGAGTCTCTTTGTTGGCATTCTCTTGGGCAGTCATGTGTGTGGCAGTTATGATCAGTTTTTGTGGCCCCATGGACTGTAGCCCACACAGCTCCTCTGTCCAGGCAAGAATAGCCATTCGTTTCTCCAGGGGATCTTCCCCACCCAGAAATTGAACCCAAGTCTCCTTCACTGCCAGCAGATTCTTCACCATCTGAGCCACCAGGGAAGCCCTAACTAATCATGATATTCTAATTCTTTTTCATAAACTGACTATAATGTTGCCAGATAAAGTAATAAAAGACACCTACAATCCCCATTCCACATATTATCTGTTAGTCTAAAGAGAAACTAAAGAAGAATTTCTGTGGAGGGTGAGCAACAATGGTCAGAACCAAAACAAGTTGGGTAATTTAATAGTAAATATCGGCAGCAATTATAGGACAAGTAGTGAAGGAGGCAGTGACAGCTTTTCTCTTTCATGCATTGGAGAAGGAAATGGCAACCCACTCCAGTGTTCTTGCCTGGAGAATCCCAGGGACAGGGGAGCCTGGTGGGCTGCCATCTATGGGGTCGCACAGAGTCGGACACGACTGAAGTGACTTAGCAGCAGCAGCAGCAGCAGTGAAGGAGGATGAAGAATATGAAGAAGAAGAAGAAAAAGAAGGAAAAGGAGAAGAGCCATCTGTAAAGACAGCAAAAAGCAGAAGCAGGACTATCGTATTTGAGATGGATCTCTGATCCAAAGAAGAATACTGGAATTTTATGTGAGAACACTAATTTGAGATGTGAGGGGAGATGAGTCCTAGGAATCATCTATATTGCTCCAAAAAAACCTCTCTGAGTTGTAGTTCCAGAGGGAGAGGTAAGCAATGAGTATTCTTTGTATCCATCAAACGGTCCCTAACAAATTGTATTTATACACTGTTAATCACAGTATATTTTCAACAGAGAGGAAAAGCACCCCCCTCAAAATGTAATAAAATGAAATTCCTATAAGTATAGATAATAAAAGTTAAAAAAAACTGAAATTCAGCATTATTATTTGTGGAAGAATATTTTATTCAGGCTTCCATAGCCTCTTATAAATATTAGAAACTGTTCAACAAAATGTCATAACCACTATAATAATGAGACAGATAAAGATGAAACTGTAGTGTGAATACAATATAGGCTTCCCAGGTGGCTCAGTGCTAAAAAAAAAAAAAAAAAAAAAAAAACTGCCTGAAAAACAGGAGATGTGGGTTTGATCCTTGAATAAGAAGATCCCCTGGAGAAGGAAATGCCAACCCACTCCAGTATTTTTGTCTGGGAATTCCCATGGACAGAGGAGCCTGGCGGGCTACAATGCAGGGGGTCACAAAAAACCAGACACAATTTGAGACTACAATAACAATAACAAATGAATAAAATAGATCCTGCAACATCGCTAAAAGGAATGTAAAACTTTGTGTCTCAGAAAGCAAATTCATGTTATTGTGATACTTAAGTAATTATGGAAATGTACCTTCCTGTATTGGTTCTGATACATGAAGGAGAAGGGTTCCAAGCCCTCAATAACTGAGTCTAGATTTTCCCTGTGTTGAAATATTCCAGTCTGCATTCTTGTCTGATAAAATGAAACACCTGGATATTTCCTTCTCTCCCATAGCCTTAAAGGATTTTTGAGTATTAACATTTAGTAAGGAGAAGCTATACATTTTTGACACATGTATACATAGAGAAGAGACACACATTACAAAATGTCTGGATTTGTTCACAAAGAAATGCTAAAATGACAGGAGATAACACAGAATGTCCTCGAACACCTCTGGACGATGGCCAAAGCTTGCAGCATAAGGCAACACTTGCTTCTCTCTGGATAATGTTTCCCTCAACAGTTTCATCTTTAACTGTCTCATTGTTATAAAGTGGTTATGGCATTTTGTTGAACATTTTCTATTATTTATAGGATACTATGGAAATATGAATTTAAAAATTCTTTTTTCAAAAATGTACAGCTTTCTGAGAAACATTTCGGTGTTGTCCAGATGCTAGGTGGCTCTGTGGCCATACAGATCTTTAAAGGTATTAATGCTGCTTTAGAACATTAAGTTGCACGGAGTCCTGGAGTTACTTGCACTGACTTGAGGAATGCTATATAAACTAAATCATTTCAGTTCTTCAAAGTATAAATGCAGAACTATTATGCTTTTTAAAAATTATATACATTTAATATTATCAGTCCCTTATACCATTCGTTTTCAGACTATTTCTTCATTGTAAGAGCTTCACTGGTAAATACTTGATATCACCTGTGTTACAAGGCAGTGTAAGAAACCGTATTTCCAGTTTTTATTCTCTCCCTCTTTCTTCCTTCCCTGCTTCCCAGCCTTCTTGCCTTTCTTTCTGTTTTCATTATTTCTTTCTTTTCTTTCTTGCATTAATTATTATCAATTATCTAATGTATGTTTACATAAATGAAATTTATCTTGCAGTTAATCTTAAAATATTGACTGATTTTTGGATAGGGAAAGAGGAGTCAGGGATGGTTTCCCAAAACTATACAATGTATCATATGAGAGGATAAGAGAGACTAGATACCTCCAACAAATGTCCACCTTGCCTCAGAAATTCTCATAGTCAAGTTTGCAACCAGATCTAGCATAGCAATGACTTCTCTTGACTTCTGTCCCAAGTATACAAACAGTGTGCTTTGCATTGAACTCACCCAAGGTGTTTTGATCACTCACAAGACTCCGAGGCAGGGACACAGCCTCTGTGGATCATGGTGCAGCTGGAGCCTTCTGAGGCTCCCTGTCTTGATCATAATACCAAGTGAGCAGGTTTATAAAGCACTGGTTCTGGCTCTTCCTGGAGGCTTATATGCAATCCCTATGGTATAGGGTCTCAGAGAAGCGTCAGGTGTGCATATTCCAGACACAGCTGTCCATTGCTAATTTTTGTGGATCTTTGCCAGATCTCCAAATGATCTGTGGTATAAGCTTAGAACACACAACCAGTTCTGCTTCAGGCTTCTTTTCTTCTGTTTCCAGCCTAGGCTCTTCTTAAGTCTATAGAGATCAAAATCATCCCACTGATCATAGCTATTCTGTCCCCAGAAACATCTTGCATTGTATTTAGATACCAGGGCATACAATCCTTTATATCCTCCAGTTCAGTTCAGTCACTCAGTCATCTCTGATTCTTCACGACCCCATGAATCACAGCACATCAGGCCTCCCTGTCCATCACCAACTCCCAGAGTTTATCCAAACTCATTTCCATCAAGTCGGTGATGCCATCCAGTGATCTCATCCTCTGTCGTCCCCTTCTCCCCTGTCCTCAATCTCTCCCAGCATCAGANGCCAGCCTTCAGGCCCTTCCCACCGAGAACCACCAGGTGTGTGGGGTTCTGGTACGGAAGGCAGGGTGAGTTGTGTAATAGGCTAACTTGGTAGCATTTTAAACTTCACTGAAACGGATAAGGGAGGTCACATGCTTGCTTGGATCTGTGCCAGCCTCCTCCCATGAGCAGACTCATGCACTTGTGTTTTGGAGGAAATCAGGCTGGGTGGGCTGCCCAGGTGTGGCTGCCCATGTGGGAGGTCTGCCCGAGTGGAGGCTGGAGAGGCTGTCTCAGGTCAGATGGTGCAGCTCGTTACTTTTGGAGGGCCACATCGCTTTCCCAGCACTGTTCCTCTGAGCCAGTGTGAGAACGTGCACGACAGATCTTAGCATGGAGGACTTTGGCTGGAGACAGGCTGCGTGTCGCATAATGTAGGCCATATGGCAGCTCTCTTGGCACAAGGGAGGTGCCGTCACTCTGAGAGCAGAAGGGCTGGGCGGTACTCCCCTCCAGGGCCCTTTCTGAGCCCAGACACAGAAGGAGCCACAACCCTCGGGAGCTGGTCTGTGTCCCACTGCCTCAGACACCGTCAGTCCAGTGGTCAAGTTCCTGATGGCCGGAGGCAAGTCTGCCCTCCCCTCCTTTCTGCCCAGCGCTCTGGCCTCATCCTGTTTCACAAGGCCAACCGCATCCTGACAACTGGAGCAGACAGCAGACTGGGGGCCTTGGCTAATACCTCCTAACACATTTGTCAAGACGTGTGACCAAGCTAAGTGACAAGTCATGTTTCACCTCAGTTCTCAGCACTTGAAAGGTCACCTAGAGGCTCTGGTGGTGTCCGCAGCCGCCTTCATGTGTTACTCAGTGTTTCCATGGGGTACCAGTGAGATGTGGTCTCCACACCACCTCCCAAGGATAGTGATCAGGTTAAGAGAACGGTGGGTGTACAGAAGCTTTTCTCACCTTGCAAGTCCTTCCTCCAGAAAGATGACACTTTGGGGACTGCCTACACACTGGATGGCTTGCCGGTGGCTGAGGGGCTCCACCCGGTCCCAGACTTCAAAAATCTCTCCTTATGCTTCCTTGTCATGGGAGGAAGCAAGTGCCAGCCCTCCCTGAGGGGTTTCAGCTGCATTGCTACATGTGACCTGCTGTAACCTCAGCTGCAAAGGAGCTTATTGCCACAGTGAGTGGAGGCCAGCAAGGGATCTGTCGTGAAGTGGCTCCACACAGCTGCCTCAAGGGGTCCCACTATTCTTTCCCAGTCCTCAAAGAATGTCCCTGTTCCACCTGAAGGAAAAGGCTAGTTCACACCAAATATGCTTAGTTTTGTTATAAATACAGTGAAACTGTAAATGTTACGATGCAGAGGATCAAATTAAAGCAACTCATATTGTGTGACTTTCTGTAGAAGTGTTGCTGTGTTTCAGGGTTTTGTTTGCTTTCTTTTTACAGAGGTGTATGTGGAGGAGGTTGGTGTTTAGTTGGTAAGTCGTATCCAACTCTTTTGTGACCTGATAGACTCTAGCCCACCAGGCTCCTCTGTCCATGGAATTTCCCAGGCAAGAATATGGAGTGCATGGCCATTTCCTTCTTGGGATCTTTCCGACACAAGGATTGAACCTGTATCTCCTGCATTGGCAGGCAGATGCTTATTTAACCTACATGCAGAGTACATCATGTGAAAAACTGGACTGGATGACACTCAAGCTGGAATCAAGATTGCTGGGAGAAATATCAGTAACCTCAGAAATGCAGATGACACCACCCTAATGGCAGAAAGTGAAGAGGGACTAAAAAGCCTCTTGATAAAGGTAAAAGAGGAGAGTGAAAAAGCCAGTTTTAAACTCAACATTAAAAAAACAGATCATGGCATCCAGTCCTGGGCCTCCCTTGTGGCTCAGCTTGTAAAGAATCCTCCTGCAATGTGGGAGACCTGGGTTTGATCCCTGGGTTTGGAAGATCCCCTGGAGAAGGGAAAGGCTACCCACTGCAATATTCTAGCCAAGAGAATTCCATGGACTGTATAGTCCATGGGGTCGCAAAGAGTTGGACACGACTGAGCGACTTTCACTTTCATGCAGTCCCATCACTTCCTGATAAATAGATGGTGAAACAGTGACAGACTTTATTTTCTTGGGCTCCAAAATCACTGCGAATGGTGACTGCAACCATGAAATTAAAAGATGCTTGCTCCCTGGAAGAAAAGCTATAACCAACCTAGACAGCATATTAAAAAGCAGAGACATCACTTTGCTGACAAAGATCCATCTAGTCAAAGCTATGGTTTTTCCAGTAGTCATGTATGGAAGTGAGAGTTGGACTATAAAGAAAGCTGAAGAATTGTTGATGCTTTTGAAACGTGGTGCCTCTTGAGAGTCCCTTGGAAAGCAAAGAGATCAAACCAATCAATCAAGGAAGTCAACCCTGAATATTCACTGGAAGGACTGATGCTGAAGTTGAAGCTCCAATATTTTGACCACTTGATGCGAAGAGCTGACCCACTGGGAAAGATCCTGATGCTGGGAAAGATTGAAGGCAGGAGAAGGGGCAACAGAGGATGAAATGATTGGATGGCATCACTGACTCGATGGAGATGAGTTTGAGCAAGCTCTGTTAGACAGTGAAGGACAGGGGAGCCTGGTGTGCTACAGTCCATGGGGTTACAAAGAGTCTAACACAACTGAGCAACTGAACAATGACAACCACGTGGAGGAGGAGATGGGAGTAAAACGTTCACTGAAAACCACAGGACCAACCAGATTTGAGGCTGGCTTGTCATCAGTGCAGTTAAGCCACTTAAGGGCCTGTTGTCATATTTTTTTTTAATATATTCAATTTACCATTCATTATATTCCAGTTATGAGGGTTGTCTTTTCTTACTACTGTAAACCAAAACAAAGTTTTTTTTTTTCCTTTAAGAATATCCTAGCTGCATTTCCTTTAAAATGGTGACAGCTGTCCATTGATTTCTAATGAAAAAACTTAATAAATTTATTAAATCATTTAATGGTGCAAATTAGGCCACATCTGAAATCTGCTTAGACAAAGCTGATGCATCCGTAATGAATTGGGCTGCAGTCCATGGGGTCGCTAACAGTCGGACAGACTGAGCGACTTCACTTTCACTTTTCTATTTCATGCATTGGAGAAGGAAATGGCAACCCACTCCAGTATTCTTGCCTGGAGAATCCCAGGGATGGGGGAGCCTGGTGGGCTGCCATCTATGGGGTCACACAGAGTCGGACACGACTGGAGTGACTTGGCAGCAGCAGCAGCAGCAAGTAGCCCATCACAGTTCAGTCAGTGACACCTCTGGGCTGCCACTTCCTCTTTCCTTTTGCTGATTTGCCCCAACCCATTGCCCTGTGTCAAGCTCCAGCCCCACACACGCCTAGCTCAGTACTATAGACATACTCCCATTTGCAGAAAAGAGAGCATTTCTAGCCAAACCTCAAAATGATCTTCAAATTTATTAATTCCAAATTAAGTTCAGGTCTTTCTTTAGGAAAACACTACTTGTTACGTAACTAAAGGGGAAATCTCATTCATGTGCTCAGAATGCCCTCTGCAAACTAGAAATGTAAAACTAAACCTGCACAGTCAAATGATCATGTTGTGAAGGAAGCAGTTTGGAGTTTTAGATGAAGACTGTCTCCTCCACTGTAAATGACAGTGTCTTCACAATGCAAATATAGATTTATTGGGAAGTAGAGAAGGAAAAGGAATGGCCTTTAGTACCTTCCTTTTGCACCACCCTATTCCATTTTGGTAAATTTCTCTAGGGTTTTTCTTTATAGTTTAATGTATGTATACATACTGTTTGGCATCTTGCTCTCCCTCTCCCACTTAAAACACTGTCTCTACAATTGTGTTTAAAAGCCCTCATGTCTCTTATTAGAGTTGAGAATGTCCCTGCTGTTGGCCACCTCGAGCATCCTGTTCCATCTTGGATAACACTATAGTTGAAGCCTTTTGCACAAAGCCCTTTTCATACTTTAGATCATCAGATTGGTTTCCAGTAGTCGGTCATCCACTTCTAGGGACCTTAGCATTTGGCCACTTCTGACATTAAGTCATTTGGTATTTCATTTGGTCAATGCTGACATTTTGTGCCTATTAGTCATTTAATAAAACCTTTTAACAATAAACCTGAACAACTAAATGGCCTTCAAGAAATACTGTGGGGATATTGCACCCTATGTCTTTGTTACATCATCCTGTGAAAACAGAAATTCAACAAACCTAATTTTGTTGCTGCAAAACTTGAGTCATTGCAAAGTGAGAAAAAAGGCAGGAAGATTTACTGATGACTCGGGGGTGAGGAGAAGCAAGGTGCAGGTAGATGGGCTGTTTGGGAATGAGGTATATATCTCCAATCCGAAGTCACAGATATTTGTCCCATGAGATCAAAGCACAAAGCAAGATACAAAAATGGCAGCTCAAGGTAAGGGGCTCCTCCAAAACTTTGAGGAGGGTGGGCATAGACATGCCCAGAGACACTAGGATCCATGTGTCCAGAAGCAAGGGCATTTTTCCAGAGAGAAAAGTGTACATTTGAACACAATTGGGAATTAATTTCAGTCTTACCACTGACCCCTTACCTATGTTGTAGAGAGGTTTTGAGGGTCTATACAAATAAAATTATATATTTTGGTAATATATAAAATATGGGCTTCCCAGTTGGTTGAATGGTAAAGAATTTGCCTGCCAATACAGGAGACACAGGATATGTGGGTTCAATTCCTGGCTGGGAGATCCCCTGGAGAAGGAAATGGCAACCCACTCCAGTGTTCTTGCCTGGAGAATCTAATGGTCAGAGGAGCCAGTTCTATAGTCCATGGGGTCGCAGAAGAGTTGGACACAACTGAGTGACTAAACAATGTATAAAATATATGTTGACTTAAAAAAAAATTCACAACCTAAAAATTGAGAGTTATGTTTTAATCCGTGGGAATTATTAGGACTTCATGCCTGGGAGACAGGCTCTCAAGTGACCCTGAGAGAATGGCTCTGAGGAGGTGAGGGGAGGAGCCAGTTTATACAGAAGTTCTGCAACAAAGGGCAGGTAGTCTGAACAGCAAGAGATTATTGTTAATTAAAGAAAACCAGCTATCCCAAGTTAAGGAGTTCTCCTGGGCTGGTATCCGGTGTTTCTTCATGTCCTGAGCTCCCTTGGGGCTCACCACTGAGAGTGGCTGCAGCTTCAACTTCAGCCCTTCAGGTCACATTGGAGGGCTGGAATCGCCAATGACTGTGATATCTTTGTTTACTGATATGGCAGGAAATATTTCATTTCTCAATAAAACAATGCAATTTATTGTTACCTGGCTTCTGTGCTCCCTGGAAGCTAAAGCCCATGACTGAATTTCAAGGCCAAGGCCAGGGGCTTCCGTGAGCAATCCTTTGTTAGTAGGAGCAGTGACGAAGGGAAGATAAGGGCACCTCATGATAGACAAGGCACCCTGAGACCCCTGTTGGGCCTAGGTGAGCTGGAGGTCTCTGAGAGGCTCTTGGGATCAGGGGAAACCACAGTTAACACGTGCCTTCCTAACTTCTCCTTGGCTGGAGCTGAAGGTCCGAGTCAGTCACCAGGCAGTCCCCGGGTAATGAGCAGTTTGGGTTATGATTCACAGGCCTTCTTTAAAATTAGATTTGGGGACAAGCCTTTCCTTCTCCCAAAAGGGTGTGCCTGCCAGCAAAAGCTCACCAGGGCCAGTTTCTCTGAGGCAGATTGTGAGCACAGCCCACCATGAGCCATGTCCCCGGAAGGATGTGAGGCATATGCTGTGCAGCTCAGCAAGGCAGGAAGCCCCATTCCAGCCCCAGCCAGGGGCCTGAGGTTCAGGGAGTCACGAAGCAGCCTGGTCCCCGTGCCTGCCCACGGCCCAGGGCTTGGCTGCTGGGTGTCCCCCAGCTGGGAGAAAGCACGACTTCTGTCTCACCCCCTGGTGAGTTCCTGTTAGGTGGGCCCCTGCAGCGCCAGCCACCATCATGCCTCCCAGCTGAGGGCCTAGCGCTGCCCTTCCCTCAGAGTGGCTTCTGCAGCAATGTGCTGCCCCCAAGTTGCTTTGAAGATGAGTTCATCACAGAGTTGCTTGTTTTCACCTAAATCCTCATCCCCTCGTCACCCACAGAAGGGCACGGTCCACGGGGTTCCTCTTGCCCCAATTCCTTGCTTGATGTGTTTGCCTTTCTTTGGCCTCTACAGCAGTCAGTTCCAAGTTAGAAGGAAAATACTCACAAAAAACAAGATGGGGGAGGACCTGTGACACGTGGATGTTCGTAGGGTCAGTGCTAAAATACTGCAGATTGTCTGAATGTGAATTGTCTGTAAGTTGTAGCTTGGACAACTCTGAAGACAGCTGCTGTGAGTATTGAATCCACTTCCAGATTGTGGCACTAGTGACACCATCCCTACTTGGGACAGGAAACCTCTGTGTTGGGTTCTGAATGATGAGCAGATATCCAGTCCTTCTGATCCAGGAGAGCTGCCAAGTGTGGTTCCTCTGAGTCCTCCAGACACACAATGTTGCTGGCTGGAGTGCTTCCTCTGCAGACTCAGCAGAAAGGCCCTGGAATACAGCTCCAAGGAATTCACTGCCCTGAAATCTCAGGAAAGGGGGCCTGGGCACAGAATGGGGAAGTGTGACTTTTCTCACTAATTTGTATTTCACTGTAACCCACTTGCTCTACCAATCTGTGGAGAGAGAAATCCTGGAGAGGTTGGGGTGAAGGCCAGTGACTGAAAATACAAGAAACTGGGGAAATTGTGAGGTGTTTGGTTTGTTGCTGTGAAGGAAGAAGGGGCCCTGGTACCAGCCAAACCTGAATCAGTGTCAGGGATGAGCTGGCGAGTACCCACTCACCCACTCATGACAATGACTTGCACACAGCCGTTCCCAACTCCATGTTCAGTGACATCTTGCTGGTGGTCTGAAATTGGCCTAGGTTGGAGGACTATTTACAACTCAGGAAATGGCAAATGCTTCAAGTCAGGCTTTTTTATTTGAATTGGAATTTCCAGAATAAGCTCTGGTTTGCACTGGTTCAGATCAATTCCACAGACAATGGATCAGGCCCTGCGCCAGGCTACCTGCTGCTTTGTGATCTCAGGTGAGTTGCCTGCAGCAGAGACTGGCTTCCTCCTCTGAAGGGTCACAATTATGATTACCTACGAGACTGAGGAGAGAATTCACAGGACCTGGGGCACCTCCTGTCACTGCTTCAGTTAACGAATCACCCCTACATCACTGCCCCACCTAGAAATTTCAGTTGCTCAAGACTTCTTCCAGACGCACTTCCGGTGAGTCATCAACTTCCAGAAGCACTTCTGATGAATCATCAAAGTCCTCCAGCCCCTCCTGGACGCAGTCACCAGATGGCCCCTCTTCCCACCCCAGTGCCTCCCTGAGAGCTGGTGTACAGAGCACCTCCTGACCATTTCCTGCTCCTTCAGGCCAGCCTCCTCTGGGTCTATGCACTCTTTCTCCTAAAGAAGCAAACTTTATCTGGACTCTTCTGCTTGGACAGGACATCGATTCGAGCCCAGAAGTGATGGCCTGACCGCCCTAAGGCCCTGATTGACCCTGCCTCCTCCCACCTTTCCGGACTCTGAATTCTAACCCCTGCCCCCATCACCACACCTCCCCACTAAGGGACAAGACACCTCTCTTAAAGCTCCGAGCTTTGGCCCACATAGCATCCTGAGGCTGGAATGCCTACCTCCTCTCTTCTTGTGGAAATATGAAGATTCTGTGGTAAGATCAGTCCAGCCTTCCTGGGCACTTTGACGGAGTTCTGTCACGCCTCCTCACCCCATCCAGGCCCCTTCCCACTAATCCTGGTAGATTTCAGCTCCTTACTGGGGGTTTCTTTCCTTCACCTGTGGGTCCCTGGCTGCTACACCAGACTGGCCCTAACCGAGGCTCACTCACCTTCATCACCCACCATGGCCTGCTAGGTCAGTGGGCAGCCAGTACTAGTTTCTCTTTACTTCTATTCTAGGCTCTTTGTGGGGTTATTTGCCACCAAATAACATTTGCCATCAAATGACTGTGTCTCAGATTTATCCTAAAATCAATGGCAAAATCCAAACAGACTTCCCTTAATAAGTGTAAAAGACAAATCTCCACCAAATTGAGATGTTCAGACAGGAATTTAACAGAAATTTCAGAAAAATCAACGCTCTTCAGGAGAAGATAACAGAATCCAGGGGTTATTTGCCAAGGGGAAATAACAACTAAGATAAAATATTTTTGCGCAAACAGCTTGGGATATCCAATTTTTAGCTTAAAACAATCAAAGAGTTTTCGGTATAATAATGAGTCTTACTTCAGAGAAATGGAATGTTTCCCTTTGGTGCTAAGCCTTCTTTCGGGGAAAGTAATGGCACCCCACCCCAGTGCTCTTGCCTGGAAAATCCAATGGACGGAGTAGCCTGGTGGGCTGCAGTCCATGGGGTCGCTAACAGTCGGACAGACTGAGCGACTTCACTTTCACTTTTCTCTTTCATGCACTGGAGAGGGAAATGGCAACCCACTCCAGTGTTCTTGCCTGGAGAGTCCCAGGGATGGGGGAGCCTGGTGGGCTGCCATCTATGGGGTCACACAGAGTCGGACATGACTGAAGTGACTTAGCAGCTTAGCAGCAACATTTATAGAAGAGTTACTAAGTCCTGGGCACTTTATGTAAGTTAGCCCATTTACTTAACCTCTATGAGATCAGTATTCTTGACTTCAGTTTACAGAGGAGGAAAGGAAGTTCAGAGAGCTCACGTAATAAATGGCAGATGCAAAATTCATACTAGATTGGCCTTTTTCCAAAATTCATGTTGGGGCTGGGGTGGGGTGTGGAGGGGACATGAAGCAGTGTGTCTACTTGTCAGGGAGACTTCAGCACTCAATTTAAAGTGCTCACAAATTATCAGGAAATGGAACCCCACTGACTGGTGTGTTTTCAGTACCATAGGAGAACGACAGAACTTATATATACTTTATCATTTAAAGTATCATTATCATTTTTCTAAGTACTTTATCATTTTTGTGCCTTTTTAAAAAGCTAAAAACTTTTTAAGATTCCAAAACATCCAATTCAATACAGATGCAGTAATACTTTTTTAAAAAATACACAGTACTGAGAAGAGTTTTTGTTTTAGTAACAGGGGAGTAGGGAATAGCAATCCACTCCAGTATTCTTGCCTGGGAAATCCCATGCACAGAGGAGGTTGGTGGGCTACAGTCCAGGGGGGTCACAAAAGAGTCAGACAGAACTGAGTGACTAAACAATACGAATAACTGTGTATTGTGTATCCGATTAACCCTCCCAGAGATAGCAAAATAAACTATGGGCAGAGTAGCAATAAACAAATAAATAAGTACACAAAAGAGGAAAGCAGAAAAACATTATTTGAAGCACTGGAAAGTGACCAAAATCAGGCAAATGCTAAAGGAGATTTGACTCTTGAAAGAAGAGAACTACATATTGTTATAATCATGCATATTATTTATCCAGCTTTTTCCTGGAGGACACTCTCCAGGCCACAGAGCACTGGGGGATTAGAACTAAGAAAGCTCCATTATTATTGGCTTGAGGCATCGGAGGGTGGGGTTTGAACTGACAGTTCATCCGAAAGGGAAAAAGATAAAGCAAAGGAAGCAGGGAGACATGGAGAGGAGAACTTCAAAATCTGCCTATCAGCTCCCTTACTAAGTCAGTTACTCCTGGATTTGTTGCATGGGGGCAACTGGACAGAACACAGTGGAAAGAATTAACTGAAAAAGCTAGTTAAAAAAAAAAAAAATCAGCTGCTTCCCATTGCAGGAAAGTCAGAGTTCAGAATTCCACTAGGTTAGAGGAGCTTCCCAAACACCTTGAAATGTCCACTGAAACTCCATTGGGCTGTATATCAGGAGACAAGACTATATCTCAGATTTATCCTAAAACCAATGGCAAAACCCGAACAGAATTTCCCTAACAAGTGTGAGAAACAAATCTCCACAAAACTGAGATGTTTGGCAAGAAATTTAACAGATGGGAATTTCACAAAAATTAACATTCTTCAAAGGAAGTGAAGTGAAAGTAGCTCAGTCATATCCTACTCTTTGGGACCCCATGGACTGTAGCCCGCCAGGCTCCTCTGTCCACGGAATTCTCCAGGCCAGAACACTGGAGTGGGTAGCCGTTTCCTTCTCCTGAGGATCTTTCCAACCCAGGGATTGAACCCAGGTCTCCAGCACTGCAGGTGGATTCTGCACCAACTGAGCCACCAGGGAAGCCCTGTAGTTGTGGCAGGCAGGCCCTTGAGTGTGCAGGCTTTAGTAGTTGTGTGCATGGGCTTTGTTGCTCCACAACTTAGCTGCTCTTCAAAGGAAGATATCCAGAATTTCCTCCTCAATCAAGCCTTTCTTAGTACGTTGGGCAGAGTTTTACTCAGGGCTTCCCACTCTGATTCTGGACCCATTTTGCACTGTGCCCTGTTAAATTCTGCTTACATGGGGTCTTCTTGTCAAGATCTGTGGTTGTGTGGCTGCCATAGTGATTAATAACTTTTGATTAGGGGACATGTATATGGGGAAATGGGACCTATAATCAAGAGAAGATCCAAGCAAGAGAAACATAATTTCAGACAAGGTCTCTGAGATAGCTATTATAAAATAGCCAAGGACTTCCTTGGTGGCGCAGTGGATAGGAGTCTGTCTGCCAACGCAGGGCACACAGGTTTGATCCCTGGCCAGGAGGACTCCATGCCCTGCAAAGTCACTAAGCCTGTGCATCACAGCTACTGAGCCCGTCCTCTCTGTAGAACCCCCATGCCAAAACCACTGAAGCCCCCGTAGGCCTGTGCTCTGCAACAGTAGAATCCGCAGCAATGAGAGGCCCAACCCTCATACTGCAAGGAAGAGTACCCCTACTCACCACACCCACATGCAGCAATGAAGACCCAACATGATGAAATACATAAATAATACAATTTAAAAAAATTTTAATGGGTCTTCTTTGGTGGTACAGAGGATAAGAATCCACATGCCAATGCAGAGGACATGAGTTCAAGCCCTGGCATGGGAAGATTCCACATGCCACAGAGTAAGTAAAGCCGTGCACACAACTACTGAAGGCTGCACACTCTAGAGCCTGCGTGCCGCAACTGCTGAAGCCCAGACACCTCAGCCCACACTCTGCAACATGAGAAACCATCACAATGAGAAGCATGTGCACCCCAGCCAGAGGGCAGCCCCTGCTCACCGCCACCAGAGAGAGTCTGCACGTAGGGATGAAGACCCAATGGAACCAAAATCAATCAATCAATTAATAAAAAATAGTCAAGAGGTGACTATATGGGGACTCTTAATGAGAAATAAAAACTAGAAAAATGGACTTCATTGGCTATTCGGAAAAATGCAATATCTGAAATGAAGAATGCACTAGATAAACTTGATGGCATATTGAAAATTTTTAAAAATTAGCAAAGCTCTACAATGACTGATCAAGGGGGAGAAAAAGACTAAACGTAAATTACCAAATTAATGAGAAATAAAAACTAGAAAAATGGACTTCATTGGCTATTCGGAAAAATGCAATATCTGAAATGAAGAATGCACTAGATAAACTTGATGGCATATTGAAAATTTTTAAAAATTAGCAAAGCTCTACAATGACTGATCAAGGGGGAGAAAAAGACTAAACGTAAATTACCAATATACAACTGAAAAAGAGGTTATCACTACAGATCTTGAAGCTATTTAAAAAGTAATAAGAGATAACTTTATGTCAATTAATTCAGTAACAAAGGTGAATGGGCACGTTTAAAAATATGACTTAACAAAATTGACACAAGGTGAAATATATAATCTGAATAACCTTATATAAAATAAAAAATTAAATTTGTAGAGAAAAACCTGGCCAGAGGGAAAAATCTCCAAGATCAAATGGCTTCACTGGTTAATTGTATCAATATTTAATTAAGAAATGGTACCAATTTCATAGAGATTCTGTTATGAAATTGAGGAGGAGGGAGCACCTCTCAATGTCATTTTTAAAACCAACATAAAACCCCAATACAAAATCTGACAAAGGTATCACAGGAAAAGACTGATATATCTTACCAACATAGACACAAATATCCTTTAGAAAATGTTTATTAGCAAACCAAGTCTAGCAACATGTGGTTGTGCAGGGAATATAGGACCATTACAGAATTCAAAGATCACTCACTAGAATTATAGAACAGAGTCAAAAATCATATAATCAGCTCAGGTATGCAGAAAAAGTACTTGATAAAATTCAACGCTCATCCATGGTATCAACTCAGCAAACTAGGGATAGCGGGAGCTTCTTCAAGCTGAGAAAGGCTGTTTACAAAATAACTGGAGCGCTGACATTACGCTTAATGAGAAGTGTGGAGCACTTTACCCCATCCCTAGAGACAGGCTTCACTGCTCTATTCAGCCCTGTGCTGGAGCTCGGCATGCAGAGGGGAGTGTCAGCCCAAGTGCCCTAGCTCTCGGACTCTGTCCACAGGCCGTGCGGGCCATGCTCACACCCTCCCGCTCCATTGCAAAGCCTCTTTACAGGGGCCCTCTCTCAGTCGCAGTTGTGCCCCCGGATAGTCAGGAAACATTTGTCACCTTCTGGGCCTCCTCTGCTTTCCGTCTTCAACACTGCCAGGCGCAAGGGTAAATCTGGGGTTTTGCTAATGTCCCCAATCCTACTCAGATCAGGGGCACCTGTTCCTTCTGCTCTTATATTATCAATGACCTGAGGCGTCAAGGAAGGGAACAGCAACCCATTCCAGTATTCTTGCCTGGAGAATCCCATGGACAGAGGAGCCTGGCAGGCTACCGGCATGGCGTCGCAAAAGTTGGACATGACTTAGTGACTGAAGAGAGAGAGAGAGAGAGAGGCATAAAGAGAGATGATCCAGAGACAGGAAGCCTGCTTCAAGCTCTCTCTGTCCCTTGCACCTCCTTCTCCTCATCTCCTGATCTTTATCTCATCTCATGGGTGTGAAATACTAGCTCTGACTTATCTGTATCTTTTTGAAATGCAACAGTCAAGAACTTGACTATTTATCATCTCTGTTCTGCTACAACAATCATTCCTGAAGAAATGGAAATAGGATATAGGCCAGGTGGGTGAATGCGGGGATAACATGGAAGTTGTAGGGTGGTGGAAATATGTGTTTTCAGAAGGTGATTCAGCCACACGGTTCTGTATTAAGGGACTCGGATAAAGCCTGGGGCAGGCAGAGAAACAGATCCACGGGACAGAGTAGAGAGCTCAAAAACAGGTCTGTACATATGTGGATACCAAATGTTATAGATCTGTGGGAGAGGATGGATTGATTTTTCAGTGATGGTACTGGCAGGGAGCTCAGGTGGGTGCTCTGTGATAACCTAGAGGGATGGGTTGGGGGGTGATGGGAAGGAGGCTCAAAAAGGAGGGTATATATGTGCACATAGCTGATTCACATTATTTTACAGCAGAAACCAAGACAATGTTGTGAAACAGTTATACTCCAATTAAAAAAATGAATAAACAATGGCACCAGGACAATTGTGGAGAATTAGACCACTACCTTTTACCAATAAATAAATAAACCAAAAAACAAACAAATAACAGATGGCTTAAAGACCTGAATGTGAAAGATAAGACAATACAACTTTTAGAAAGGAACATGGTAGAATATCTTTTTGATCTTGGGATTAAGAAGAACTTCTTACTTTTTTTCACAATGGGTTTGCTGCCAGGACACAGGTGTCATGAAAACCACCATTAAACCTAAGCCAAATTGGGAAAGGAGAAGACCCACATCAACATCATTGTCATTGGGCACGTAGATTCAGGGAAGTCTACCACGACTGGCCATCTGATCTAAAAATGTGGTGGGATCGACAAGAGAACAATTGAAAAGTTCAAGAAGGAGGCTGCCGAGATGGGAAAGGGCTCCTTCAAATATGCCTGGGTCTTGGACAAACTGAAAGCTGAACGTGAGCGTGGTATCACTGTTGATATCTCCCTGTGGAAATTTGAGACCAGCAAGTACTATGTTACAATCATTGACGCCCCAGGACACAGAGTTCAGTTCAGTTCAGTCGCTCAGTCATGTCCGACTCTGTGACCCCATGAATCGCAGCACGCCAGGCCTCCCTCTCCATCACCATCTCCCGGAGTTCACTCAGACTCACGTCCATCGAGTCTGTGATGCCATCCAGCCATCTCATCCTCAGTCGTCCCCTTCTCCTCCTGCCCCCGATCCCTCCCAGCATCAGAGTCTTTTCCAATGAGTCAACTCTTCGCATGAGGTGGCCAAAATACTGGAGTTTCAGCTTCAGCATCATTCCTTCCAAAGAAATCCCAGGGCTGATCTCCTTCAGAATGGACTGGTTGGATCTCCTTGCAGTCCAAGGAACTCTCAAGAGTCTTCTCCAACACCACAGTTCAAAAGCATCAATTCTTCAGCACTCAGCTATCTTTAGAGTCCAACTCCCACACATCAATACATGACCACTGGGAAACCCATAGCTTTGACTAGATAGACCTTTGTTGGCTAAGATAGGTCTCTACTTTTTAATATGCTGTCTCGGTTGGTCATAGCTTTTCTTCCAACGAGCAAGGGTCTTTTAGTTTCATGGCTGCAGTCACCTTGCTTTTGCTCTTCTTGCACCAAATGCATTAGTTTTCTCACTGTTGAGAATAATGCTTGCCATGGATTTGTTGTATACTGCCTTTATTATGTTGAGGTATGTTCCTTCTATGCCTACTTTCTGGAGAGTCTTTATCATTAATCAGTGTTGAATTTTGTTTAAAGCTTTCTCTGCATCTGTTGAGAAGATCATACTTTTTTTGTCTTTCAACTTGTTAATATGATCTATCACATTGGTTGATTTACATATACTGAAAAGTCCTTGCATCACTGGGATAACACCCATTTGATCTTGATGAATGATCCTTTTAACGTGTTGTTGGATTCTGTTTGGTAGAATTTTGTTGAGGACATTTGCATCTATTATTATGAGTGATATTGGCCTGTAATTTTCTTTATTGTGATATCTTTATCTGGTTTTGGTATCAGGGTAATGGTAGCCTCATAGAATGGGATTGAGAGTTTCCCATCTTCTTCAATTTTCTGGAAGAGTTTGAGCAGGATAGGTGTTAACTCATCTCTAACTTTTAGAAGAGTTCGCCTGTGACGTTAGCTAGCATTGGGCTTTTGTTTGTTGGAAGAAATTTTTATTACAGCTCTGATTTCTGTGCTTGTGATTAACTTGCTGAGTTCAGTTGCTCAGTTGTGTCTGACTCTTTGTAACCCCATGGACTGCAACATGCCAGGCTTCCCTGTCCATCACCAACTCCTGAAGCATACTCAAACTCATGTCCATCGAGTTGGTGATGCCATCTAAGCATCTCATCCTCTGTCATCCCCTTCTCCTTCTTCCTTCAATCTTCCCCAGCATCAGGGTCTTTTCCAATGAGTCAGTTATTTACATGAGTTTGCAAAAGCATTGGAGCTCCAGCTTCAGCATCAGTCCTTCCAATGAATATTCAGAACTGATTTCCTTTAAGATTGATAAGTTTGATCTCCTTGCAGTCCAAGGAACACTGAAGAGTCTTCTCCAACTCCACCACAGTTCAAAAGCATCAATTCTTCAGTGCTCAGCTTTCTTCATGGTCCAACTCTCACATCCATACATGACCACAGGAAAAGCCATAGCCTTGACTAGATGGACCTTAGTCGGCAAAGTAATGTCTCTGCTTTTGAACATACTATCTAGGTTGGTCATAACTTTTCTTCCAAGGAGTAAGCGTCTTTTAATTTCATGGCTGCAGTCACCATCTGCAGTGATTTT
>SJYX01011891.1:309378-345043 GCA_006410675.1 Oreotragus oreotragus
GATGCCATGATCTTCGTTTTCTGAATGTTGAGCTTTAAGCCAACTTTTTCGCTCTCCTCCTTCACTTTCATCAAGAGGCTTTTTAGCTCCTCCTCACTTTCTGCCATAAGGGTGGTGTCATCTGCATATCTGAGGTTATTAATATTTCTCCCGGCAATCTTGATTCCAGCTTGTGTTTCTTCCAGTCCAACTTTTCTCATGATATATTCTGCATAGAAGTTAAATAAGCAGGGTGACAATATACAACCTTGACGTACTCCTTTTCCTATTTGGAACCAGCCTGTTGTTCCATGTCCAGTTCTAACTGTTGCTTCCTGACCTGCATACAGATTTCTCAAGAGGCAGGTCAGGTGGTCTGGTATTCCCATCTCTTTCAGAATTTTCCACAGTTTATTCTGATCCACACAGTCAAAGGCTTTGGCATAGTCAATAAAGCAGAAATAGATGTTTTTCTGGAACTCTCTTGCTTTTCCCATGATCCAGCGGATGTTGGCAATTTTAAGAAATCAATAATGTTATAAAATTCTTGGCAGAAAAGTCCGAAGTAAGATCTATGCAATTATTTCTGTCAGGATCCACTGTGGGAAATGGGAGACTCTGAATGCATTTCCAGGAAAGGCATTTAACAGAGCGGACTAGGTGCCTGCCATGCTATTGGAAGGCTAGGGGAGCCAGGGGTGATTTGCAGGAGGGTCCCCCATGTGGCCTTACCCCAGAGGTCATTGCTGCCCCCACTGCCGTACACAACTCCTACACCCATGAAACATCTCGAGACGCTGCCAGATGTTTACATGACAGTGCAGGGAGCAGTCAGAGGCTGGCCTCTCCCTCAGTCCCACCTTCTAAATCAGAGGAGAATGCCCCTTGGTGGCGAAACTAACTCATGTGCAGAAGCCGTGTGTACACAAGTCTGGTGAATGGAGTTCGAAGTGCTGTGGCCTCAGCATACCACCCTGGAGGAGGATCAGAAGGAAGGCACCTGAGGGAGTCAGCTTTCCCTTCATACTTGATACCCTTCTGTATTTAATGCTAAAGTTGCCGTACCAAAATGTTATAAGCTGGGTGGTTTAAATGATGGAAATATATATTTTCACAACTCTGGAGGCAAGATCAAGGCATCGGAAGGGCTGGTTCCTTCTGAGGGCTGGGCAGGAAGGATTGGTTCCAGGCCTTTCTCCTTGGTATGGAGGTGGCTTTCCCTTTTGTCTTCATGCGGTCATTCTTTTGTGTGTGTGTCTGTGTCCAAATTCCCCCTTTTATAAGAACATTAGTCCTACTGGATTAGCGGCCTCTCCAGTCCAGTATGAGCTCATCCTAACTTATACGGGCAATGGCTCATTTCCAAATACTGTCTGAAGTACTGGGGGTTAGGACTCCATCAAATGAATTTGGAGGGGGGATACTGTTCAACCTGGAGGAGGAAATGGCAGCCCACCCCAGTATTCTTGCCTGGAGAATTCTATGGACAGAGGAGCCTGATGGGTTACAGTCCACGGGGTCACAAAGGGTCGGACACAACTAAGCGACTTATTGCTGTTCAACCCATACAGCATCGTTCAAGTTTTCACACACCAAAAAACATGTGTAACTGGGGAGAGGGGCATAACGTGGAAGGAAATCTGAGTTTCTCTGCAGATAAATCCTAGAACCTTGGACGATGTGTTGTGCTGGGAAAGGCCTTGTGGAGGTTGTGACTCAGGAACACGTCTGAGGTCAAAGGTCAGAACCAAGGGCAGGGACGGCGGCCTTCTGCAAATATTCTTCCAAGTGATCACTTTGTTAGCAGCAGGATCCAAGAACTAACGTAAGACCTGTTTGTCCCTTGCCCCACCAGAAACCCTTCTTTTGTGGAGCAGAGGAGACCCCTACCTTGTCTCCCTCCCATTTAGCTGTTCTATGGTGAAATCCCACTGCTACCTGGCTGGACTGTCCCCTTGGAGGCAAAGGAAGGAGCAAATGCTGGGAGCTCCAGGCTCGAACACCTCTGTATTATTCTGAGTAGAGCTGGGTTTGAGCCTTGGAAGCTGCTGGGAGGACAGAGAGAGGCCCCATGAGAAGTGATCTCACCTGGCCGAGACCCTGTCACAGAGCCGAACACAGCCACCCTCCCCAGCTGCTGCAGGATCTCCAAACCAGTGGGCCTCTCAGCTCCAGTGGCCGTGGAAACAATCAGTGTGACGCTGGCTTCGGGATTGCCTCCCTGCTGGGACCGTCCCTTCGAATGATGAATGTGCATCTGTGGCCTGAGCTTCGAGTTCGAGCTGAACCTTGGGACTCCCAGGGAGGGTTTCTCATTTCTCTCCAGTGAACGTTGGCTGGGGCAGCACAGAAGCCCGTGTCCCTGCTGGTCACTCCCAAGCTTGGAATCTGTCCCTGGAGAAGCCCTAGAGAGGCCAGATGCTGGCTGGTTTCCTCCAGTGGAAGAAGATGCTCTTTTGGGGTCTGCAGATGGTCCCATTGCGAGCCACCTTGGTCAGGAGCTCTGGGAGCGGGAGCTATNCCTGGAGAAGCCCTAGAGAGGTCAGATGCTGGCTGGTTTCCTCCAGTGGAAGAAGATGCTCTTTTGGGGTCTGCAGATGGTCCCATTGCGAGCCACCTTGGTCAGGAGCTCTGGGAGCGGGAGCTACCGGGAGTGGAAGTTCCCCTTCCTTTGAGAAGGGCTGCTGGACAGGCTGGAAATAGCCCTGTGGTCAGAGGTTTCTGTTCAGTACTTTGGAGATAATTCACCATGTTCTGGAGGTTATTCATCTTGTCTCCTCATGGCTTTGCTCCTCCCTCTCCTCTCCTGTTCCCCCTTTAGCCATAAGGACAGGTTGGCTTTGTAACTTCTCCCTGCACACCACCACCTAACCTTCCACTTGCATCCTGCACCACCCTGCTCCGAAAACTTTCATGGCTCCCTACTGCCTGGAGTGGTGCTTCTCAAACTGTGATGTGGGCCTCAGATACGCCTGTAGCTCTTGAAAGGTCAGTGCCTCCTGAGTCCCATCATAGCCCCAGCAATCAGATCACCCATGCTGGTGCCCAAGGACCAGAGTCTTTAACTCACCACACAGGTGATTTTTTTTTTCTTTTACTTGTATAATTAAAAAATATATTGTTGTAAAATATATATCATAAAATTCATGATTTTAACAATTTTTAAATATACAGTTCAATGGCACTAAGTACTATTATGGACTAAATGTGTCCCCACACGTAAGCTCATAGGCTGAAGCTGCAGTCTCTATTTTGACGATATACAGTGGTGGGATCTTAGGCAGGTGATCAAGTTTAGATGAGATCACGAGGGCAGGGATCTAGTGATGGAATCTGTGCCCTTTAACAAGAGGAAGACAGATCCCTCTGTCTCTCCATGCACATCCTCTGAGAAAAGGATGTATAAGTGCACAGCAAGGAACAGGGTCCTCATTAGGATCTTCCCAGTCTGACACCACGAGCGTGAGCTTCTAGCCTCCATAACTGTGAGACAATAAATGCCTGTTGTTTAAGCCACCAAGCGTGTGGTATTTTGTTTTAGGAGTCTGAGCCAACGAAGAGAGACACCCTGGCACTGTTGTGCAGTCATCACCACCATTCACACACGGGGCTCTTTGTCTTCTCGAACTCAAACTCTGCACCCTTCAAACACTAACTCCCCATCCCCCTTTCCCTGGAAAATGCCATTCTACTTTCTGTCTCTATGAATCTGACCACTCTAGCCATGTCATATGGGCTTCCCAGGTATTTAAGTGGTAAAGAATCTACCTGCCACTGCAGGTGACCCAGAGACGCAAGTTTGATCCCTGGGTTAGGAAGATCCCCTGGAGAAGGGAATGACATATCACTCTAATATTCTTGCCTGGAGAATTCCATGGAGAGAGGAGCCTGGCAAGCTCCAGTCTAAGGGGTCGCAAAGAGTCAGACATGACTGAGTAACTATGCTCACACACAGGTGTGTCATATAAGAGATCATATTTGTCCTTTCGTGTCTGGCTTATTTCAGTCAACAATGTCCTTGAGTTTCATCCTTATTGTAGCATGTGTCCAAACGTTCTCCTTTTTTAAGGCTGAATAATATTCCATTGTATATTTTTAGGCCACATTCTGTCTATCCGTTCATCTTTCAAAGGACCCTTGGATTGCTTCTATATTTTGGTTATTGTGAATCATGCTATTATGAACTTGGATGTACAGATATCTCTTTACCCCTTGCCTGCATTTCATTTGGGTTTATACTCAGACAGGGAATTGCTGGACCATTTGGTCATTCTATTTTTAATTTTTTAGGAACTGCCGTAGTGTTTTCCACAGTGGCTGTGCCATTATACATTCCTACCAACAGAGCACAAGAGTTCCACTTCCTCCATATCCTCACCAACAATCGTTACTTTCTTTTAAAAAAAAAAAAATAGTAGCCAGAGGATAACTGCAGCCATGAAATTTAAAGATGCTTTCTTCTCGGAAGGAAAGCAATGACAAACCTACACAGTATATCAAAAAGCGGAGATCTCACTTTGCCAACAAAAGACCATCTAGTCAAAGCTCTGGCTTTTCCAGGCGTCATGTACAGATGTGAGCTGGACCATGAAGAAGGCTGAGTGCTGAAGAATCGGTGTGAATACATTGTGGTGATGGAGAAGACTCTTGAGGGGCCCCTGGACAGCAAGGAAATCAAACCAGTCCACCCTAAAGGAAATCAGTCCTGAATATTCGTTGGAAGGACTGACGCTGAAGCTCCAACACTTTGATCACCTGATGTGAAAAGGTGACTCATTGGAAAAGACCCTGATGTTGGGAAAGATTGAAGGCAAAAGGAGAAGGGGGCTGCCGAGAATGAGATAGACAGTATCACCGATTCAATGAACATAAATTTGAACAAATTCCGGGAGACAGTGGACAACAGAAGAGCCTGGCATGCTGCAGCCCGTGCATTTGCAAAAAGTTGGACATAGCTTAGCAACTGAACAACAACAATCCTAATGGATGTGAGGGAATTAAAGCATTGTGGTTTTAATTTGTATTTCTCTAATGAATGGTTGCAGCCATGAAATTAAAAGACGCTTACTCCTTGGAAGGAAAGTTATGACCAACCTAGATAGCATATTGAAAAGCAGAGACATTACTTTGCCAGCAAAGGTCCGCCTAGTCAAGGCTATGGTTTTTCCTGTGGTCATGTGTGGATGTGAGAGTTGGACTGTGAAGAAAGCTGAGTGCAGAAGGATTGATGTGGTGTTGGAGAGGACTCTTGAGAGTCCCTTGGACTGCAAGGAGATCCAACCAGTCCATTCTAAAGGAGATCAGCCCTGGGTGTTCTTTGGAAGGAATGATGGTAAAGCTGAAACTCCAGTCCTTTGGCCACCTCATGCAAAGAATTGACTCATTGGAAAAGACTCTGATGCTGGGAGGGATTGGAGGCAGGAGGAGAAGGGGACAACAGAGGATGAGATGGCTGGATGGCATCACCAACTCGATGGACTTGCGTTTGAGTGAACTCTGGGAGATGGTGATGGACAGGGAGGCCTGGCATGCTGCAATTCATGGGGTCGCAAAGAGTCGGACATGACTGAGCGACTGAACTGAACTGAACTGAATGAATGATGCTGAGCATCTTTTTATGTGTTAATTGGCCATTCATATAACTTCTGTGAATGTCTATTCAGGTTCTTTGCTTGTTTTTAAATTGTGTTGGGTTTTTTTGTTTGTTTGTTTTGTATCTGCAGGTGGTTTTGATAGAAGGTGAATTGAAAGTGGATTGAGAAGATGAGTTCTGCATGAGGTATCAAGGACCCTCTGTGAGGGGACTGTGATCCACCTTCTATCTCATTTTTTGTTTTTTCCAGAAAGACTATTTTGTTCTAGCTGTATGTTCCCATCTTCTAGCTTTTGTTTATACCCTTCCAAAAACTTGGACAACCGTAGCAGACTTTTTCTTGTCTGCACAAGAACCACCCTCTACCATCTTCTATCAAAATAGTTCTGGTAGGACTGTGGGTCATAGTGTTCCTCCCCATCCTGACATTTATAGCACACAACCCAGGCTTGGCCCACCTTAATGCTCCCATCCCCATGGTACCAGGGATTGGCTCAAGGGTGGCCATGGGCTCCAAGCCAATCCATGCGGCCCTTAGAGAAGTGTCTCTTATGGCTGGTTTGCCCAGCTAAGATGATATAAGCTTGGGCTACAGGCTTCTTCCTTGATAGCATGGTCCATCTGCAGGCAGAAAGAAGAGGTCAACACACAAATGTAAGATGAGTCAAGATGAGGAAAGTGAAGAGAAAATAACATTATAAGAGTCCCTGGATCCGTGCCTGATAGTAGTGCCCCCTCACTGGATACTTCAGGTATATAAGCCAATAGATTCCTTTTTGCCTAAGCTGGCCTGCATTCAGTTTCTGTCCCCGGTAACAGACGGTTCTGGTAGTGCCCAAGGCTTCCTTCCCAGCTCCTCTGTCTGTCCTCCATGCATTCACCCGCCCACTCTTCTGCCTTTTATGCCTGTGGCCTGAAGGGCTGTTCCCTTTAGGGTCTCCAGTAATCAGGGAGTGGGAACACAGCTCTCCAAGTGTTTTGATTTCCAAC
Source organism: Oreotragus oreotragus (assembly GCA_006410675.1). Classification (NCBI taxonomy): domain Eukaryota; kingdom Metazoa; phylum Chordata; class Mammalia; order Artiodactyla; family Bovidae; genus Oreotragus; species Oreotragus oreotragus. The sequence continues at coordinate 315,941 of SJYX01011891.1, forward strand.
CCCCCTGCCTGCCTGTCCCATAAGACCTTCTGGGTATACATTCACTGTCTGTGTCTTGTGTAACAGGGTGAGTCTTTACGAGAAAAGTAATTCTTGTGGTGGCTGGTGTGGGCTTGTGAGGGAAACATCCAGCATGGCCAGCTCGCCCTCCCACTCCACAGGGCAGCCTTGGGCGGAAGCTCAGCCTAGAGGAACACAGGGTCTGCAGGGACTTAGAGAGGGAGGGTGTGAAAGGTGAGTAATCGCTGAAAACATGACCCTGTGTCTCCTCGTTGTGGGTTTTGAGTGTGTGGCTTTTTCTTTTTGCAGCTCCTTAGAGAGTTTCCCACCCCCGGCCCAGGAAGGGGAAGCTGCCCCCAGCTGTTGCAAAGGGCTGCGCCTCCCCGGGGAGCCTCTGGTCTTTGTGGTTCAGTCCTGGGAGAGGGGTGGGTGGCGGGGGGTGCGGCAAAGCTGGACCTTGAAAGCTCTCCATGGCGGCTGTGCCTGGTGCTGGGCTTACACTTTGGGAACGTGTTCTGGGATGACTTGCTCAAAGACAGCACTTTTGTTCGTTTTGAGATTTTTATTTGGAAAAATAAAGAAGTGTTTTTTGACCCCAGTTATTGTGGAACAAGTTCTGTGCTACACACTGCTATGTCCATGGATCACATGTGCCTTGCACTGTTTTTGCTAGTGCTGTTTGGAAGGCTTGTTTCATGTTCACACCACGTCCATTTCCCCTAGTTGTACTGTTAGAGTCCAGCTTCTGCTCATAGTCAGTGAGAAATGCTCAAAAGGTGTGAAGCTGATGATAGTGATAATAATAGTTAACAGTTACTGAGGGCTTGGTATGTCAGACAGTTGTTGTTCAATCACTCAGTCGTGTCTGACTCTTTGTGACCCCCATGGACTGCAGCACGCCAGGCTTCCCTGTCCTTCACCATCTCCCAGAGTTTTTTCAAACTCATGGCCACTGTGGTGGACCATCCAACCATCTCATCCTCTGTTGCCCCTTTCTCCTCCTGCCTTCAATCTTTCCCAGCATCAGGGTCTTTTCCAGCAAGTCAGCTCTTCGCATCAGATGGCCAAAGTATTGGAGTTTCAGCTTCAGCATCAGTCCTTCCTGTGAACACCCAGGTCTGATCTCCTTTAGGATGGACTGGTTGGATCTCCTTGCTGTCCAAGGAACTCTCAAGAGTTTTCTCCAACACCACAGTTCAAAAGCATCAATTTTTCAGTGCTCAGCTTTCTTTATGGTCCAACTCTCACATCCATACATGACTACTGGAAAAACCATAGCTTTGACTATACGGAACTTTGTGAGTAAAGTGATATATATATTCCATACATAAAGCTTTATATATGGAACGTCTAGGTTTGTCATAACTTTCTTCCAAGGAACAGGCATATTTTAATTTCCTGGCTGCAGTCACCATTCACAGTGATTTTGGAGCCAAAGAAAATGAAGTCTGTCAGTGTTTCCACTTTTTTCCCATCATTTGCCATGATGTGATGGGACCAGATGCCATGGTCTTAGCTTTTTGAATGCAGAGTTTTAAAGCAGTTTTTTCACTTTCCTTTTTCACCATCATCAAGCGGTGGTTCTTTAATTCCTCTTTGCTTTCTGCCGTTAAAGTGGTATCATCTGCATATCTGAGGTTGCTGATATTTCTCCCGGCAATCTTGATTCCAGCTTGTGATTCATATAGCCTGGCATTTTGCATGATGTACTTTGCATATAAGTTAAATAAGCAGGGTGACAATATACAGCCTTGATGTACTCTTTCTCAATTTTGAACCAGTCTGTTGTTTCATCTCTGGTTCTAACTGTTGCTTATTGACCTGCATACAGGTTTCTCAAGAGACAGGTAAGGTGGTCTGGTATTCCCATCTCTTTCAGAATTTTCCACAGTTTGTTGTGATCCACAAACTCAAAGGCTTTAGCATAGTCAGTGAAGCAGAAGTAGATTGCTTTTCTGGAATTCCTTTGCTTTTTCTATGATCCAGCAGATATTGGCAATTTGATCTCAGGTTCCTCTGCCTTTTTAAAATCCAGCTTGAACATCATTGGTTATGCTAAAGCCTTTGACCATGATTGTACTCATTCCACTGAATTGTGTACTTGAAAATGGTTGTGTGTGTGTGTGCTAAGTTGCTTCAGTCATTTCCAACTCTGTGTGACCCCACAGACGGCAGGCCACCAGGTTCCTCTGTCCATGGAATTCTCCAGGCAAGAATACTGGAGTGGATTGCCATTCCCATCTCCAGGGGATCTTCCCAAACCAGAGACTGAACTGGCGTCTCTTATGTCTAACCTGCATTGGCAGGCGGATTCTTTACCACTAGGGCCACCTGGGAAGGTTAGATGGTAAATTTTGTGTATGTATAGCATCTCACACACACACACACACACCTTGAGCTGGGCCTTGCCCCTCAGTGCTTCACCTCACCAGGAAGCTCTGAGGGTATTTCTGGTGAATGTGACTGGGACGTAATGTTCTTCCTTGAGCCTTAATATGTTTTCCCAATGCCTTATAAAGAACACTTACTACTTCAAGGATTGGAGGGTGAGAGAAGGACAATTTAAGCATTTAAAAGAAGATAAAAATTGAGGGCATAAGGAGTTGAATGGGTTTCCCTGGTGGTCAGGAAGATGCCCTGGAGGAAGAAATGGCAACTCCCTGCAGTATTCTTGCCTAGGAAATCCCACGGACAGAGGAGCCTGGTTGGCTACAGCCCATAGGGACCCGAATGCATTGGACATGACTTAGTGACTAAACAGCAACAGGGAGTTAATTGCCCAGAGTCCTCCCAGGGCTCGGGTGCCGTCCAGGTGGATGGAAGTGAGGAGCAGCCGTGCTCTCAGGGACCGGGTCAGAGTGCTCTGACCCTTTGTCCTGCCCCTGAGAGGTTTGCCAAGATTTTCTGTAGAGCTAAGTAAGCCTGGGTTCCTGTTGGAGGTGCCACCAGGAGAGTGGGGCCTTTTTGTCCAGAAAATGGTGAGGCAATGCCTGTGGTGATGGGACAGTCAGCGTTCAGCCCTAACAATGGTCTCAATGTAACAATTGGTAAATCGATAAATTTACTTCCGGATCCCCTGGAGAAGGGCACAGCAATCCACTCCAGTATTCTTGCCTAGAGAATCTGATGGACAGGGGAGCTTGGCAGGCTACAGTCCACAGGGCCACACACAGTCAGACAATACAACACACACGCAAATAGATAAATAATAGACGCTACAGATTTTAGAGCACCACCTCTGTTTCAGTCACTGAGGAAGGCTTTACATACATTGTTTTTTGAATCTTCATGGTAAGCCTGTTACCATGTGGGTTGAGGATCTCTATTCTAAATATTTTTCCCTGTAAAATACATCCTGCAAATAAAGAAGCTTATAATGTGTATTTGTACACTTATTTTTAATAAGAAATTAATTGCCTTAGGGTGACTGCTGTAATCAATAGACCCTCAAATGCCTCACGACTGAAATACAAGGACGCTTCTTATTCATCAGAGCCGGGCAGGGAGGCAGGGAGGCAGGGAGAGGACGGTGGACAGCTGCTTTCCACACGGTCACTCAGGGATCCAGGTTGCCAAGGCCTGCTCTAGGTGTAGCTCGGGGTATCTGACGTTGCCTTTCACACTGACACCAGCTAGCTGGAAAGGAAAGGACCTCACATATCAGTTTTACAGGCCAAGCCTGAAAGTCATGACTTAAGTTCCGTTTAAATCACGCTGCCTAGAACTCAGCCTCCAGGCCAAACCTAAGCTCAGGAGAGACTGAGAAATGCAGTCTAGATTTGTTCTCAGGACAAAGAAGAAGTGAATTTGGGCATAGTGTGGCTCATGAATTTCTTGTTCAAACCAGAGTCTTATCAACAGGGAAAGGAGTGATTAAATCGTCCCAGGACAGCAGGTATAAATGTGGATGGGAACAGTCACCTGGTTTTTGTGAGCAAGAGTAGGCAAAGACAAGCAAACAGCAACGTTTTCGTTGTTTAAAATAAAAGCAAGGCATGCCCACAGCCTGTTCTACACCTTGGCTTTATTTCTCCCACTTAGCAGCAAATCTCAGTGATCTGATCATAAAAGACCCTGCTTTAGGTGTTTTTCTACAGATGGAAGTCAGGTGGGGGACATTGTGCTGGGGTGTTCTGTTCTGGGAAGGCCCTTAGGGTCCTGTTTAGTTACCCTAACACCCTACGACTTCATTTTACTACTGCTCTCTATTTAAGAGGTACCTAAAATGATTGACTCATTGTGCTGTTGTTTGTAATGCAAAAAATTGAAACAGCTGACATCCATCAGTAGGGACAGGTTCAACAAATTGTTTCACAAAGTGTCACTGTCTTCCATGGACAGAGGAGCCTGGTGGGCTACAATCCAAGGGATCACAAAGAGTCGGACACGACTGAGTGACATCACTTTCTTTCTTTCTTTCTTTCACACAGTGACACTTTGTGAAACAATCTGTTGAACCAGTCCCTACTGATGGATGTGAGCTGTTTCAGTGTTTTGCATTACAAACAACAGCACAATGAGTCAATCATTTTGGGTACATCTTAAATAGAGAGCAGTAGTAAAATGAAGTCTTAGGCTGTTAGGGCAACTAAACAGGACCCTAAGGGGCCTCCCCAGAACAGAACACCCCACCACAATGTCCCTCACCTGTCTTTTATCTGTAGAAACACTTTATTCAAAGCATAAATTTAGTCCGAGAAGTGAGAAAATGAAGAAATGAAAACAGTCAAGCAAGACAAAATAATAAGTTTAGCCATTAAGCAAAGTCTTTACTTAGGAATAAACCTTTAATTCCTCCTCAAGGGCTACAGAGAATATTCCGAGCCATGTCCTTTAAGCTGTTTTGTAGATTCTGAACCCCCTTCCAGGTAGAAGAATTTAACTGTGTGCTGCCCACAAGCATGTAGACCCCAGACAGCTTGGTTAATGATGGTTAATGATGTTGACTCCCGATTACCTCAACACCAACCAGTCTGAAGAACTTCCATGAGCTGATTATACTCCCCACAACCCTCCTCCCTCACCCTGTCTTTAGAAACTTTTCCCTGAAAGCCTCTGGGGAGTTTAGGCCTTTTGAGCACCAGCGGCCTGGACAGCTTGCTTGGCGCCTGCAATAGACTCTGCACTTTCCTTCACCACAGCCCAGTGTCAGTAAATTGTCTTTATTCAATTCAGTCACTCAGTCATGTCTGACTCTTTACGACCCCATGAATTGCAGCATGCCAGGCCTCCCTGTCCATCATCAACTCCCTGAGCTCACTCAAACTCACGTCCATCAAGTCAATGATGCCATTCAGCCATCTCATCCTTGGTCGTCCCCTTCTCCTCCTGCCCCCAATCCCTCCCAGCATCAGGGTCTTTTCCAATGAGTCAACTCTTCGCATGAGGTGGCCAAAGTACTGGAGTTTCAGCTTTAGCATCATTCCTTCCAAAGAACACCCAGGACTGATCTCCTTCAGAATGGACTGGTTGGATCTCCTTGCAGTCCAAGGGACTCTCAAGAGTCTTCTCCAACACCACAGTTCAAAAGCATCAATTCTTCGGCGCTCAGCTTTCTTCACAGTCCAACTCTCACATCCATACATGACCATGACCACTGTCTTTATTGCATGTAGGCAAAAAGCATCCTGGCATGAGAGCATCTCAAGTTAATGTATTCGATAGCCTTCTTTATTTTTGTACTTTGTAGAAATAGAGTCAAATATATTCTTTCAAAATTCTGTGATTCTTTCCCAATTTTTGCTCAAAATGGCGTTTTTAAGATTTGTGTGATTAGTAAGTCAGTAGCCCATATTTTGAAGGTAGGCAGTCTGCTTTTGAGGGTCATTTGTGCTGTTGCCAGTGTTCTATGTTTTGCAGGATGACGTATGACTACGCCCCAGCTCCTAGACACCCATGCACAAGTTTCCCCTATGACTTACCCCTAACAGTAGATCTGCCCTGTCACAGAGCAGGTACGCATCCCCTCATTAGATGCTTCAGATCCCTTGCTGGACTCTCCCAGAGTGGTTGTGCCAGATCAGACTCCCACACTCGGAAGATTCCCATGGCTCCACATTCTTATCTTGGCTTTCATGTGAATTTGAGATTAAGCAACGTTTCCTTTCTTTGTAATTTGAGATTCCTTGTTTACAAACACCTCTCTGTGCCTTTTGCTCATTTTTTCCATTGGACTGCTTATATTTTCCATGTCAAGTTGGAGTTCTTTCACACTTTGAATACTAATTCTTTGTTGGTTACAGTTGCTACGAATACTGTGTGTGACTTGTCTTTGCTCTCACGATGTCTTCTGATAACGGTTCTTAATGCAACATGATCTAATGGATCAATTTTTCCCATGTGGTGGATTATTTTGTTTTGTTTCCTGCTTGAGAAGTCTTCCTAGCCTAGGTCTCAAGCCCTACTTTACACGGGAACAGACAGTGGTTCAGATGTTGGGTAATCTCATGCCCAGGTTCCAACCCAGTTTGCTCCTCCTGGGGATTTACCCACACAGGTCATCTCCCAAGGCCACTGTGAGTCCAGAGACACCCGGGCTCTGATGCTGCCTGGGACCCCCAGGTCCAGTCTACTACCCACCCTCAGGCACTGTCACCAGCTCCTTCTTCAGGTCAAGAATTTTATTTTTCCCCCTAGTGTTCATCCCCGTAGCAGGACTGGCTGGAATGCTTGTGTGTGATGTGTCTTTAGGGCATTGGGGCTCCAGGATGCATCTATGAAGGGAGGGCCCCCTGGAGCCTCCCAAGGAAGATCTTTCTGGAGCGGTGTCTCAGGGAAGGGCCTTCAGGGAAAATGGGGATTCGTTAGGGAGCCTGTTTAATGTTACTGTCCCTTTGATGACGATGACAGTGGTGATAATGATGCTATCTTGTTGCTATTTGTGTTCCACCGAGGCTGAGAGGAAGAACAAAGATTTGGATTCAACAAGGAAAGCTGGGAGGGCACAGCCTCCTCTCTCCTGAGGGCTCTTGCCCCTGTGTCTTGAAGAGTAAACCGCATGACCTCACTTAAAGGAAGGAAGAGAGGGTGAAAGGAAAGAAGACAGAAAGGAAAAGGAAAGGAGGTCCCCCGTGGTCCCATCATCCCCACATGCACCTCCTTCTGGGTCATGTGCAGGCCTGTGCCGGTTGGTGCACTTACTATTTTGTGTTCCTTTGTCACCTCCATGTTTGTCCTTGTGAAACATACTTAATTTTTAACAGCCATCCAAGGCACCATTGAGTGGATAGACGTGCCCGAACGTGGCCATACTTCCAGTATTGGACAGAGACGAGGCTATCTTCAGAGTCAGCCTAGATGATTTAGTCAAACCAGTAGTGGTTAGTTTTAATCATTATTTCTTTTTTCTACCTTTTAACTATTTCCTTAAGCTACATTCTCAGAAATGGGATTTCTGGGTAAAAAGGGATGGATATTTTTGTTGCTTTTAAAAGATAGTGGTAAATCTCTTTTCAAAAACGCTGTGCTAATTTGTAAAACACAAAATAATTTTCTTGCAATATTTCAAAGGTAATAGTGCAGCAAGAAAAGTTCCCCAGAATATCCCTCCAGTGCCTTGGAGGGCTCTTTCCTTACAGAGTTTCAGGAAGGTTCTAATCAGCAGCTCTATTTTTGTGAGATCAGGTTGTGGTAGAAAGGAGACTGTGTGGCTATCAGGACTGATAAGGGTATTTGGGGACTGTTTGTGGCCAGTTTAAATGCCTGCTGTGTAGGGCTGTAGTCTGGGGACCTGGTGAGAGTGACAGGCTCTCTTTGTAGAGACTCCTCTTCCACCCTCCCAAAGCTTGCACTTCGGGTGCCGAGTAACACATCTGAGGGCACTGCCAACTGGATGGGCAGCCTTGCTCACACGGTGGTCTTGTGCTGTTCTCTCAAGAAAGTAAAGGCTTGGGTGATTGTGGCCAGGCTCAACTGTACCCCAAGAGGGTGCTGAGTGCTCAGGCCAGCAGCCCAGGTAGGGAGGCTGAGCAGTGAGGGTCAGAGCTGTTCTGGGCTCGGCTCAGGTTCCTTCCCTGGGAACCAGTTGGAGGATACAGGCAGCATCAAAGCCCAGGGAGCAGTGAGTGGGTGCAGGGATGTCCCTGCCCTCCTGCTGAAGCCTTTCCCTCTGGCTGCTGGGCCTTCCCAGGGACAGAGGGACCCATGGCTCAAGGGCGAGGGTCAAGTGTCCCCAGACTGGCTGGGCTGCAGACCCACACACATGCTCCAGCAGAGGCATTTTGCACAGGACCTGGGAACCCAGGCCCACTCTGCAAGCTACCCGTGAGAGAGGCCAGGGCCTTGGAAGGGATCTGCCCAGGACGTGAGCATGAGCATGTTTGCTTGGAGAGCAGGGTCAGAGGCTCTGTCAGAGCAGGAACCCAAGGAGGCCTGAGTCTGAACATTCAGCACAAAGACAAGCAAACCCCTTCCTGTGTGTGGGCAGAGCCCAGCTTGCCATGGCCCACCCCTGCTGCTGCTGAGGTGGACTTTTGGGGCTTCCAGAGCTGGGGGATTTTGGGACTCTTTCCCCGATGACAGCCTCGGGCATGCAGTTTCACAAGCTCCTTCAATACGCCAGTGTCAACATCAACCACAACAGCAGGAGTAATAAAAATAGTACTAACTGTTACTTACTCAGGACTTCTCATGTGCCCGCCACTGTTCTAAGGGTTTTGTATGGTCTCACTATGCGGGAGGTGTTGCTGTCATTATCCCCATCTTACAGATGTGGACCCTAAAGCCCAAGAGAGGTTAAGAAACTTGCTCCAGGTCATACAGCCAGTAAGTAGGGGAATTTGAGTCAAACTGAGGCTGCCTGGCTCTGGAGCCAGTGAGTTTCCTCACTTCCCTGACCAGCTTTTGTGTCTTACAAGATAACAGATGCTCTTACATCTATGGTCGCATAGAAACTGCCAGCAACGGCGTCTGAGGTGCAGAGCTGTGGCTCCGAGCACAGACAAGGGCTGCAGCCAGCACCTGGCTTTCCAGCCGGGCAACTTTAGCTGATTACCCAATTTGTCTTATCCAATCACTTTATCCGTAAAATGGGGGTATAATCCCCACTTCACTGCACCAGGGGAGGAAGGGCTGTGAGGATTAAATGAGATCACATCTCTGAATGTGTGCAGCACCTTGGTAGACACCTAGGAAATGTAGGCTCCTGGGCCAAGTTCTCTTTCTCTTAATATGTTCTTCAAAGGCCCTCTAACTGTCCTGGGTGCACTGGCAGAGGCAGAGTCTATGCAAAGCAGTGATAAGTCTATGCATACTGCCACACAAAGCTCTAAGAAGAGGCAAACGTATACAACGTAAGACTCCACCTCACAAGGCCACACTCTGCAGATGGCCTCTAAGAAGCTGTGAAACTGTGGGAGAAAATCACACTTTCTCAACACTTTGCTGACAACTGGAAGGCTCTGTGGTTTAACTGCCTAATGTCCTGCTCTCAGTTACGTCCTTCTATTGAGTGGCCCTTGGGGACTAGCTAATCTGTGAGCCCGGGGCACATGCCCCCTTTAGTTATTAGATTCTCCTTCCAGTTTCACCTCTGAATCCCCAAAAGGCCCATCTGAGAACTTACTCATCTTCTTGACCTCCCTGTTCTACGGGAAAGTCAGCCAACTAGCCAAACCAAGTGTGTGTGCAGTTAGGAGGCCACTTGGTTGCAAGAAAACCTGAATAGTGGGGAGGAATATATTGGTCTCCTACAACAGGAAGTTTGAGGCAGTCCAGGGCTGGTCCATCATCCGGGGGTATCAGGGCACTCAGGTTCTTCCTTGCTTCCTGTTCTGCTCTTGTTGTATTTTTCTATCCTACTAAATCAGAAATAGTTGTTTATTTGTGCAACAGAAGCTGTGTCAAGATGGTTAAGCAAAAAAGGAATTTATTAAAAGGAATTTTGGGGAAGGCTGAAGTAACAGCTAGAGAGGAAACCACTGCCATTGGCCACGGAGCACCAGATGTTACAGAGGGCCTGTTACCTGGAGCCTGACCTCACTGCCATACACGGCTGCCACCAGCAGTGTCCCTCCCGCACTTGGAGCCTGACCACTCCTACGCTCTGAAGCCTCTCTCTGGACTGATGCCTTATGCGGCTGAATAGGACCGGGGGCGGGGCAGGGGTCAGCTCACATGCTTAAGCCCTCCCTGCAAAGGAGCCTGGGAAGGGAGTTTGATGTCTCGTGAGGTCGAATCTGATTGGAGAATCCTAGGTCACGTGCCTGAGCCCTGGGTGTCCTGGGTGCAAAGGAGACCGGGTGGAGAGTTTTTTCTATTCTACACAGGGCACAGGTGCAAAGGGCCCCCAAACAAAGCCAGAGTGTTCTCAAGGTGTGGGGCAGCCTGCGAACCTAACAGGTGCAACTCTGCCTGCTGTCTCCTCTTTCTCATCTCGGCTTCACTCTGCTCGCCGCAGCACGGCCTCCCGCCCCTCAGCCGCAATGGCCCGGCTCTGGTCAGTCTCGGTGGCCTCCCAGACGTCCCTGGGCAGGTCTTGGTGCTCACCTGACTTTTCGGCAGACGATATGTGGAGCTCCTTCTTCTAAAGCACGTCTCTTGCTTTCCACAGCCCAACTTTGTCCGAGACTCTCGCTTCCTCCTCTGCCACGTCTGTCTTCTCGGCTTACTCTTCCACCTCTGCTTAGGTGCCCTGCACCACTTGGGCGGTTTCACCTGTGTATTAATGGCCTCACGTTCCAGTCTCTAGGTCGGATCTCTCCTCTGAGTTCCTGAAGCCCTTAAATCACTTGTATTTGGTTGTTCCACAGCATCTCAAACTTCACAGGTCCAAAACAGAACTCCTGATGTCCCATTTTGATATATCTAACCAGAACCAACCTAGATAGCATATTAAAAAGCAGAGATATTACTTTGCCAACAAAGGTCCGTCTAGTCAAGGCTATGGTTTTCCAGTGGTCATGTATGGATGTGAGAGTTGGACTGTGAAGAAAGCTGAGTGCCGAAGAGCTTTCGAACTGTGGTGTTGGAGAAGACTCTTGAGAGTCCCTTGGACTGCAAGGAGATCCAACCAGTCCATCCTAAAGGAGATCAGTCCTGGGTGTTCACTGGAAGGACTGATGCTAAAGCTGAAACTCCAATACTCATGCAATGAGTTGACTCATTGGAAAAGACCCTGATGCTGGGAGGGATTGGAAGCAGGAGGAGAAGGGGACAACAGAGGATGAGATGGCTGAATGGAATCACCAATTCGATGCACATGAGTTTGAGTGAACTCCAGGAGTTGGTGAAGGACAGAGAGGCCTGGCGTGCTGCAATTCATGGGGTCACAAAGAGTCGGACATAACTGAGCGACTCAACTGAACTGAACTGAACCTCAACCAGTGTCCTCATCCCAGCATCTGGTACTAACGTTTTAAACCCAGGAGTTCATGAGGTTCTTTTTTTCCTTCCATTCTCAAATCCAACCTAGCAGCAAGTGACATCAGGTTCTAGATATTTTGAATTCTCTCCACTTTTCTCTATCTCATTCAAGTAGTCATCAGTTTTTACTTGGATTGCTTTTTAAATTTCTTTTAATGCACTTTAAATTTCTTTTAATGCACTTTACATTTCTTTTTAAAATATCAGTTCATTTTAATTGGAGGATAATTACTTTACAATATTGTGATGGTTTTTGTCATATAACATGACTTAGCCTCTGGCCTGGAGAATCCCAGAGATGGGGGAGCCTGGTGGGTTGCCGTCTATGGGGTCGCACAGGGTTGGACATGACTGAGGTGACTTAGCATGCATACATGCATTGGAAAAGGAAATGGCAACCCACTACAGTACTCTTGCCTAGAGAATCCCAGAGACAGAGGAGCCTGGTGGGCTGCCGTCTACGGGATCACACAGAGTTGGACACGACTGAAGCAACTTAGCAGCAGCAGCAGCAGCCATAGGTATATATGTATCCCCCTATCCTGAGCCCTCTTCCACCTCTGTCCCCATCCCATCCCTCTGGGTTGTTCCAGACCACTGACTTTGGGTGCCCTGCTTCATGCATTGAACTCACACTGGTCATCTATTTTACATATGGTGATAAACACGTTTCAGTGCTATTCTCTCAAATCATCCCACCCTCATCTTCTCCCACTAAGTCCAAAAGTCTGTTCTTTACATCTTTACATCTGTGTCTCCTTTGCTGCCCTGCATGTAGGATCATGGTTACCCATCTTTCTAAATTCCATATATATGCATTAATATACAGTATTTGTCTTTCTCGTTCTGACTTATTTCTGTCTGTATAATAGGCTCCAGCTTCATCCACCTCATTAGAACTGACTCAAATGCATTCCACTTTATAGGTGAGTAATATTCCATTGTGTATATGTACCACGACTTCCTTATCCTTTCATCTGCCGATGGACCTCTAGGTTGCTTCCATGTCCTAGCTGTTGTAAACAGTGCTGTGATGAACATTGGGATACACGTGTCTCTTTCAGTTCTGGTTTCCTCGGTGTGTAGGCCCAGCAGTGGGATTGCTGGGTTGTGTGGCAGGTCTAGTTCCAGTTTTTTAAGGAATCTCCATTTTGTTCTCCATAGCAGCTGTACCAGTTTGCATTCCCACCAATAGTGTAAGAGGTTCCCTTTTCTCTACACCCTCCTCAGTATTTATTGCTTGTAGACTTCTAGTCTGTTCTCCATGCAGCAACAGAAGAGTAGTATTTCTCAAGCTTAAATGTGAGGACATGAGTTCTCTAGGGCAATTACTAATAGCTTTTCATTTAACTAAGGATAAAACTCATGCTCTCTATTATGGCTTATGTGGGCCACATCATTCTGTTCCTGCCTCCCTGACTGTGCTCCAGTCTTTCAGGAGATTGAGCATGGTAAAATTTTTCCTGCCCCAGGACATTTGCACATACTATTCCCTGTCTGTAATGTTTTCCCTTGCATTTTCCCCATGACTAGCTCATTCTCCATCCTCCTGATCTCAGTTTAAAAAAACAGGCCTCTGATCACCTAGTATTATTATTATCTCAGTCCTGTGTTTATTTTCTTCACAACACTTGAACACTTGTAATAATTTTATTTGATTATTTCTTTATCTGCTTCTGAACTTGAATACCAAGTCCATAAAGTTAGGGACTACCCTTGTCTCATTCACTAGCTAGGAGAGTACCTGAAGAGTAATCATTAAATAAATAAGTGTTGTTTGAATGATTTATCTGTTTTTCCCTCAAACATACCCCAACACATGGTGCTTTAGAAATCTTTATTGCTTCATCTCACTTGAGCACTTGGGCAAATGTTGCCTGTAGAGTATATTCCTGTAGGGGAGAAATAGTTTTGTAAACCCATGGCCTACTCCGCTCTCAAGCTGCATTTACAACTAATTGATCTGATCTTGAACTTTTTCATAACCAGCAGTGAGAAGCAGCCAACCAGCCCTCTTTCAGGTGTGCAAAGCCCTGTTGACCACCTGCCATGAATCCAGGCTCTGTGGCTGTTTGTATGCTTATAAAAGGCAATTCCCAGTTACCTGGAGGATGCAGACCGCCTGGCTGGCTGGCACGTTGACATGTGTGATGAAAATTCTCCAAGGACTCAGGTAAAGTGTGTGGGGGAGCAGATTCCCCAAGCAGGTCAAGGTGTTTTGATTTATGGCCTGTTGCCCTTTTCCACTGAGTACAAGCCAGAGCTCATTCACAGGATGGTTTTGTTCAGGCTTGTGAAGTTACAGAAGTAATCCTGTATGCCTGAAATCTCTAGTTTATAGCGTTAGAGTTTGTGAGAGTCGAAAGGGAGCCCTCCATTCCTTGTAACCATGTGTAGTATTTATTAGGCACCAGCTGTGTGCCAGCCCCCAGCTAGGCCTTTGTTCATATTGCCTTCAATCCTCACATAACTGTGCAAGATGAATGGGCCTATGTGTTATAGACAGGGCTTCCAAAGCTCTGAGCAGCCCCACAGCTCCAGAATGGAAGAGCTGGGACCGTGGCCAGGCCCTGAGAGCACCTTTTCCAGCTCCTCTGAAGAGAAGCCAGAGTTCCAAAGGCAGCTTGGACCAAGATCCTCTGCAGGTGAGGTTAACCTTGGGAGTTCCTGGGTTTTTTCCTTTTGTAGGAGCAGAGAGACTTGGCAGTCTAGGAATGTCCAGCCACAGGGTGGACAGGTCGGGGTGACCTGGACCTCATCTTGGCTGAGTGGCCTAGCCAGAACAAGTCTCAACCCCCACGAGCCTCCCTCAAGGTGTTTGGGCAGGTCCCAGCAAGTGGGCTGACAGCCTTAGCCTACCTTGGGAAGCACGGACTCCTTAAGGGAGGAGGAAGCTTAGACGGCTCCTCGGCATTTAGTCAGTATTTACCATTAACTGTCTCCAGCGGGCCCTCCCCTCGTGTCTCTCAGCATGTTTATCACACCACTATGCTGACTGGTATTAGTGTTGCTGCTGTTGCTGATATTATTATTATTGCTATACTAGCTTTCATACTTGGAGAAGGCAGTGGCACCACACTCCAGTACTCTTGCCTGGAAAATCCCATGGATGGAGGAGCCTAGTGGGCTGCAGTCCATGAGGTCGCTGAAAGTTGGACACGACTCAGTGACTTCACTTTCAGTTTTCACTTTCATGCATTGGAGAAGGAACCCACTCCAGTGTTCTTACCTGGAGAATCCCAGGGACGGAGCCTGGTGGGCTGTCGTTTGTGGGGTCGCACGGAGTCGGACACGACTGAAGCGACTTAGCAGCAGCAGCAGCAGCAGTTTTCATACTGAGGTGGGAGATTGTGGCTCATTTGTTTTGTATCCACAATACCTCGAAAATAAGAGTGTGGGATGGATGGTTGGATGGATGAGTGGGTGAGTGGGTGGATGGATAGGGGATGGGTGGATGGATGAGTGGATGAGTGGGTGAGTGGGTGGATGGATAGGGGATGGGTGGATGGGTGAGAAAGTTGAGGGAGGAGTTTCACCTCCATTTACCCAGTCATCTACCACTTGGGCTGACAGCACCCCAGTCCACCTTGCCTAACTTCCTTGTCTTCCTCCTTATTCTTGCTGGTCTCTCTTCCCATACTGACAGCACTTGACTTGGCTGGCTTTGGGCCCTGGCATCAGGCAGAGTGTCCACCCCACTGGTTGGTGTGATGGGGCCAGTATGTGGCACTGGTCACCAGAAGTGGGGATTGTGATGAGGAAAAAAGCAGGAGCACAAAAGGGGGCCCATGAGTGGACGCTTATGGACTCTAATCCTTCACCTCTCTGAGCAGTACTGCCAGCAGAACTTTTTCCATGATGGAATTTTCTATGTCTGTGCTGTCCAGTATGGTAGGACCTAGCTCCATATGGCTGTCAAATAGTCGATATTGTTCAGTTGCCAAGTCGTGTCCAACTTTTTGCGACCCCATGGGCTGCAGCATGCCAGGCTTCCCTGTCCTTCACCATCTCCCAGAGTTGGCTCAGACTCATGTCCATTGAGTAAGTGGTGCCATCCAACCATCTCATCCTGTCTCCCTCTTCTGCTGTTGCCCTCACTCTTTCCCATCATCAGGGTCTTTTCCAGTGAGTCAGTTCTTCACATTAGGTGGAAAGTATACTTCACAAAATATTGGAGCTTCGGCTTCAGCATCAGTCTTTCCAATGAATATTTAGGGTTGATTCCAGTAGGATTGACAGGTTTGATCTTGCTGTCCAAAGGAGTCTCAAGGATCTTCTCCAACACCACAGTTCAAAAATATACATTATTCAGCATTCAGCCTTCTTTATCAAACACTTAAAATGTTAAAATGCTAGTGTAGCAGAGAAGCTGACTTTAAACTTTTTTTGTTTTTATTTATTTTTGTTGAAGTGTAATTGACATATAACACTGTTAATTTGGGGTGTGCAAGGTAATGATTTGATATTTGTATATGTTGTGAAATGATCACAATAAGTGTAGTTAGCATCCTTTACCAGAGACAGCTACAAATTTTTTCTTGTGATAACTTCTAAAATCTCTTCTCTTAGTGACTTTCAAATATACAGCACAGTATTATGAACCCTAGTCACCATGCTGTACATTACATCCCCAGGACTTATTTTATAACTGAGCGTTTATAATTTTTGACCACCTTCACCCTTTTGGCACACACCAAATCTCATCCCCTCTTGCAAGCACCAATCTGTCCTCTATCTATGAGCCTAATATTTTGTTTTTTAGATTCCTAGGTAAGTTCATATGATATTTATCTTTGTGTGACATTTTACTTAGTGTAATGCCCCTAAGTTCCATCCATGTTGCAAATGACAAGATTTACTTCTTTTTTTCTGAATAATATTCACAGAATACATATACACCACATTTCTAAAAATGCACTCTTCTGTCAATGGACATTATAATGCTGAAGTGAACAGTGGGTGCAGATAACTTTTCAATTTAATACACGCACACATACACATTTCTCACAAGTGGGATTGTTGGAACACTTGGTAGTTCTATTTTTAAGTTTTTGAAGAATCTCTGTACTGTTTTCCATAGAGGCTGCATCAGTTCACACATCTACTTACAGTTGTATGGGAGTCCCTTTTCTCCACCCTTATCATCACTTGTTATGTCATTTTTGATGATAGTTATTCTACTAAGTGTGAGATGATATGTTATTGGGGTCTTGATTTGCATTTCCTTGATGATTAGTGATGTTAAGCACTAAATATTACTTAATTTTAATTAATTCAAATTTATCTTTCAACAGCCAGAGATGAGTAGTTGCTGACTTTCTGGAGCACATGGGTCTGGTGGACTGGGCCAGCTCTTGTTTGTTCTGATCAATAGGCAGAGGTGCTATGAGGCAGTGAATGGGAAATAGCTTGAAGAAGGGCTGTGGGACAGGCTTTGCACTCCTTTTCCCTTCCTCCATCCTGCTGCTTAAAGCAGGGATAATAAAGCTAAGGCTTCATCTCTAGTCCTGAGGGCCAGAAACACCCCAGACCCAGTGGAGGGGAAAGCTGGAGGTGGCCTGGGCACCACGTTTAAGCATAACCATCTCACCTGCTGTGATCACAAACTCTGTAGGAGAGGTCTGTCTCTCTGTCCTCTCCCGTTTAAGGTGATTGGTGCTTGAGCAGTCTTGGCCAGGGCTCAGGACACCCTCCACCCACTCTACACACTCATCTCCTCCATTGGAGGCCTGGCTCTGCAAGCATCCTTCCTTAGCCTGCTGTCTATGGTCTAACCCTAGTCCTCCAGGCCTTTGAGGACCAAATCAAAGCCACAACTTTCTCTTTTGAAAAGCCTGGCTCTTGCAATATGAAGCCTTGGCTCCTACCATACTTTTCTTCCCTGAGTCTTGGCAACCTGCTTTGGAAGTTGAAAACCTGAGTGTTTGGGCTCTGTTCCCCAATGGGTGACCCCACCCTGAGGACCACCCGTCTAAAATAACACCCTGCCTGAATGGACTAAGTGATGTGGTAGCAAAAAGTTAAAAACAAAACAAAACAAAACAGAAATACTTCAATATACTGAAGTACTACCTGTTGCATCAGAAATAGCTCCCCTTGAATTGAAAACAACTACTGCCCGTATTCTGTTAATATGGCAAGAAACTTCTTGGCTGAAAGACATTTGGATCCCATGGAGGACAGGAGGGAAAGGCAGAGGGAGCTGTGGAGTGAGCCAGGCTCAGAGGTGGGAGTACCTCTGAGGTCTTTCAGAGCCTGCTCCTCAAATCAGATGTCAGCTTGAGCCAGGCCCCATCCCCTGGCTATGCACACTCTACCCGCAGCCATTCTGGGCTGGCTTGATGCCTTCATTCCTTGCCTGTCACCCCTGTCAAAGAATAACATTTCCGTTTGTCTTTTTTGGGCCCTGGAAGCTATGGGGGTTACAAGAGAAAAGGAAATGTGAATTTCTTTATTGAGTTCAATGTATCATGGTTATAAAAGCAGCAGTTCTGCACCTAGATGCAGGAGCCTCCCCAGAGGTCTTGGAGCATGCAGGGAGTGATGTATTTGTTTCCTAAGAGTAGTGGGTGTGCAAGGCACTGGAGCTGCCAGATTGTGACACACATTGGTGAGGTAGTGCCCAGACCTAGACAGTCCCCAGAGTCTGTGTAAATCCTTCTCCATTCAGTGGGGCCCCTCCCTCCAACCTCAGGGTCCAGGCACCCCAGGGCTCTGTTAACGGCATCTGTCTTGGAAACACCTGAATCCTTAAAATGAATTCTTTAGGGAGCTTGTTCTTAAATTAGATGTCTAAATCTTGACGTTTAGAAATGAATGATGGGGTTTAGGCATCACTACTGGGTGGGCACCTCTATTTCTGTGTCTGGG
Source organism: Oreotragus oreotragus (assembly GCA_006410675.1). Lineage (NCBI taxonomy): Eukaryota > Metazoa > Chordata > Mammalia > Artiodactyla > Bovidae > Oreotragus > Oreotragus oreotragus. Next base: position 334,172 of record SJYX01011891.1, read on the forward strand.
CTCTTTCAGTGCCCTTAAAGTTAATTATTCATCATCTGGGCTTAAGGCCCTGACCACGGGAGTGAGATCAAGAATACTAAAAAGACGCTGACAAGGCCTCCCTCAGGCAGGACATACACATAGAACTGACCTACCTGGAAACCCCTCTCACTGCAAACAGCCTAAGCAGAGAGCTGAGAGTCTTGGAATTCAGCCTCCATCTGCCTCAGGTGCCCAGAGGACCTGGCTGATCCTCAGCCCTTCTCTGGTGTCAGAGGATCTTTCTTCTACACAGCGTGGGGGATCACCTCTGTGGCACTGAACACCCTGATAGCCAGATCTTGGGTTTTTTTTTTAATTTTTTAAATTTATATTTTTATTGACGAATAGTTGCTTTACAGAATTTTGTTTTCTGTCAAACCTCAACATGAATCAGCCACAGGTATACATATATCCCCACCCTTTTGAACCTCCCTCCCATCTCTCTCCCCATCCCAACCCTCTAGGTTGGTACAGAGCCCTTGTTTGAGATTCCTGAGCTGTACAGCAAATTTCCATTGGCTATCTATTTTACATATGGTAATATAAGTTTCCACGTTACTGTTTCCATACATCTCACCCTCTCCTCCCCTCTTCCCATGTCCATAAGTCTGTTCTCTATGTCTGTTTCTCCACTGCTGGCCTGTAAGTAAATTCTTCAGTACCATTTTTCTAGAGTCTGTATATGTGCATTAGAATACGATGTTTGTCTTTCTCTTTCTGACTCACTTCACTTTGTATAATAGGTTCTAGGTTCATCCATCTCATCAGAACTGACTCAAATGCATTCCTTTTTATGGTTGAGTAATATTCTGTTGTGTGTATGTACCACAACTTCTTTATCCATTCATCTGTCGATGGACATCTAGGTTGCTTCCGTATTCTAGCTATTGTAAATAGGGCTGCAATGAACAATGGGATACATGTGTCTTTTTCAACCCTGGTTTCCTCCGGGTATATGCCTTGGAGTGGGATTGTTGGGTCATATGATGGTTTTATTCCTAGTTGCTTAAGGAATCTCCATACCGTCTTCCATAATGGCTGTACCAATTTACATTCCCACCACCAGTGCAAGAGCGTTCCTTTTTCTCCACACCCTCTCCAGCATTTACTGTTTGTAGGCTTTTTGATGATGGTCATTCTGANTGTCACGAACCTCCGTCCATAGTTCATCAGGCACTCTGTCTATCAGATCTAGTCCCTTAAATCTATTTCTCACTTCCACTGTGTAATCATAAGGGATTTGACTTAGGTCATACCTGAATGGTCTAGTGGTTTCCCCCACTTTCTTCAGTTTAAGCCTGAATTTAGCAATAAGGAGTTCATGTAAGGTGCAAAGTTAAGTTGTCTATTCAGTGTTTTTCTTGAGGTAAGATTGTATTGCTATAAACTTCCCTCTTAGGACTGCTTTTGCTGCATCCCACAGGTTTTGAGTTGTGTTTTTATTGTCATTTGTTTCTAGAAATTTTTAAATTTCCCTCTTGATTTCTTCAGTACACTGTTGGCTATTTAGAAATGTGTTGTTTAATTTCCACGTGTTTGTGTTTCTTACTTTGTTTTTTCTTGTAATTTATATCTAGTCTCATGGTGTTGTGGTCGGAGAAGATGCTTTACATGATCTCAATTTTCTTAAATTTACTGAGGTTTGATTTGTGACCCAAGATGTGGTCTATCCTGGAGAATATTCCATGAGCAGTTGAGAAGGTGTATTCTTCTGCATTTGAGTGGAATGTCCTGAAGATATCAATGAAATCCATCTCATCTAATGTATCATTTAAGACTTGTGTTTCCTTATTAATTTCCTGTTTTGATGATCTCTCCATTGGTGAGTGGGGTGTTAAAGTCTCTGATTATTATTGTGTTACTGTCAATTTCTCCTTTTATGTCTGTTAGTGTTTGTCTTATGTACTGAGGTGCTCCTACATTGGGTACATAGATATTTACAATTATTACATCTTCCTCTTGGATTGATCCCTTGATCATTATGTAGTGTCCTTCCTAATCTCTTGTAATCTTCTTTATTTTAAGGTCTGTTTTGTCTGATATGAGAATTGCTACTCCAGCTTTCTTTTGCTTTCCAATTGAATGGAATATATTTTTCCATCCTCTCACTTTCAGTCTATATGTATCTTTAAGTCTGAAGTGGGTTTCTCGGTAAACAGCATATATATGGGTCTTGTTTTTGTATCCATTCAGCCAGTCTGTCTCTTTTGGTTGGAGCATTTAATACATTTACATTTAAAGTAATTATTAATATATATGTTGCTATTGCCATTTTCTTAATTATTAGGGGGTTGATTTTGTATGTCTTTTTTTTTTTTTTATACATCTTTTTTCTTATCTTGTATTTCTTGACTATATAAGTCCCTTAACATTTGTTGTAAAGCTGGTTTGGAAGTACTGAATTCTCTTAACTTTTGCTTGTCTGAAGAGCTTTTGATTTCTCCATCAATTTTGAATGAGATCCTTGCCAGGTACAGTAATCTTGGTTGTAGATTTTTCCCTTTCAGTACTTTAAATATATCCTGCCATTCTATTCTGGTCTGCAGAGTTCTTGCTGAGAGAACAGTTGTTAAGCATATGGGGTTTCCCTTGTATTTTACTTGTTGCTTCTCCCTTGCTGCTTTTAATATTCTTTCTTCATGGTCAGTCTTTGTTAGTTTGATTAGTATGTGTCTTGGCATGTTTCTCCTTGAGTTTATCCTGTATGGAACTCTTCATGCCTCATGGACTTGATTGACTATTTCCTTTTCCATGTTGGGGAAAATTTCAACTATACTCTCTTCAAAAATTTTCTCATACCCTTTCTTCTGGGACCCCTATAATTCGAATGTTAGTGTGTTTGATATTGTCCCAGAAGTCTCTGAGACATCCTCAGTTCTTTTCATTCTTTTTACCTTATTCTGCTCTTCAGAAGTTATTTCCACCATTTTGTCTTTTATCTCACTGATTCATTTCTTCTGCTTCAGATATTCTGCTATTGATTCCTTCTAAAGTATTTTTAATTTCAGTAATTGTGCTGTTTGTCTCTGCATGTTTATTCTTTAATTCTTCTAGGTCTTTGCTAACTGATTCTTGCATTTTCTCAGTTTTGCTTTCAAGGTTTTTGATCATCTTTACTATTATNCTTCAGATATTCTGCTATTGATTCCTTCTAAAGTATTTTTAATTTCAGTAATTGTGCTGTTTGTCTCTGCATGTTTATTCTTTAATTCTTCTAGGTCTTTGCTAACTGATTCTTGCATTTTCTCAGTTTTGCTTTCAAGGTTTTTGATCATCTTTACTATTATTATTCTGAATTCTTTTTCAGGTAGTCTGACTATTTCCTCTTCATTTATTTGGACTTCTGGTTTTCTGGCTTGTTCCTTCATTTGTGTAGTATTTCTCTGCCTTTTCTTTCTTTTTTTTTAACTTACTGTGTTTGAGGTCTCCTTTTCCCAGGCTTTAAGGTTGAATTCTTTCTTCCCTTTGGTTTCTGCCCTCCTAAGGTTGGTCCAGTGGTTTGTGTAAGCTTCTTATAGGGTGAGATTTGTGTTGAGTTTTTGCTTGCTTGTTTGTTTGTTTGCTTTTCCTCTGATGGGCAAGGCTGAGTGAGGTGGTAATCATGCCTGCTGATGACTGGGTTTGTATTTTTGTATTGTTTGTTGTTTAGATGAGGCATCTTGCACAGGGTGCTACTGGTGGTTGGGTGATGCTGAGTCTTGTATTCCAGTGGTTTCCTTTGTGTGATTTCTCACCACTTGATACCCCCTAGGGTTATTTCTCTGGTAGTCTAGGGTCTTGGAGTTAGTGCTCCCACTCCAAAGGCTCAGGTCTTGATCTCTGGTCAGGAATGAAGACCCCACAAGTGGTTTGTTATGGCATTAAGTGAGATTAAAACAAATATCCAAAAATGAGAAACCAAAGATGAACCCCAGACAAATGGTGGTTACAAAATCAGACAAATAATAATCAAAATAATGGAATATTCACATATGCATATACATCCATGAGCAAAGTCAAAACAGACCAACANATGGCATTAAGTGAGATTAAAACAAATATCCAAAAATGAGAAACCAAAGATGAACCCCAGACAAATGGCGGTTACAAAATCAGACAAATAATAATCAAAATAATGGAATATTCACATATGCATATACATCCATGAGCAAAGTCAAAACAGACCAACAAAAATAAAGTACAATAGATTGACCCAGTGAACAAAGGAAATAAAAAATTACATCTACCAGTTAAGAACAAAAATAACTAAAGCACAAACTGGAAAACAAAAGTAAAGCAAGGTGCTAAGTGGGGAATAAAGCAATGAAAACAAAGCTAACAAATATGTTGAGACTCCAGGAAAGAAAGAAAGAATAGATATGCAAAGTTAAATAGAGGTGGGTGAAGAAGCTTTATACACATTAAAGATAAACTGCAAGGGGAAAAGAACAGTAGGAAAGGCAAACAAAAGAATAAATGTAGAAAATATACATTATAGGTTTTAAAAAATTAAAAGTTAAAATTATTTAAAAAAAAAAAGGATGAAGAAAGAAAAAAGGGGGGGGGGAGGAAAATGCCACAGAACTCCAAAAGCCCAGTGTACATGCAGAGGTTTATAACAACAATAAAAAGTGTGACTGAATATACACATATCCATATACACCCATAAGCAAAATCAAAACAGTCCAACAAAAATAAAGTACAATATTTTGACCCAGTGAACAAAGGAAACAAAAAATTATATCTACCAAGACAAAACCTACTAAAGCACAAACTGAAAAACAAAAGTAAAGTAAGGTGCCAATTGGGAAATAAAGCAATGAAAACAAAACTAACATGTTGAGACTCAAGGAAAAAAAGAAAAGAAAGAATAGCTATGCAAATTTAAATAGAGGTAGATGAAGCAGATTTATATCCAATAAAGATTAACTACAAGGGGAAAAGAACAGTAGGAAAGGCAAACAGAGGAATAAATGTAGAAAAAATCTATAATAGGTTTTAAAAAATTAAAAATTAAATTATAAAAAGAGAAAAAACAAAACAGAAGAAGAAGAAAAAAAAAAAAGGTTAAAAAAGAAAAAAGAAAACTCCTCAGAACTGCAAAAACCCAATGTAGAGGCAGAGGTTTATAACAACAATAAAAAGTGTGACTGAATATGCATGTTTACATATACACCCATAAGAAAAATCAAAATAGTCCAACAAAAATAAAGTATAATAGATTGACCCAGCGAACAAAGGAAATAAAAAATTATATCTGCCAGAACAAAACTAACTAGAGCACAAACTGGAAAACAAAATGAAAGCAAGGTTTCAATTGGGGAATAAAGCAATGAAAATAAAATTAACAAATATGTAGAGAGGAAAGGAGAGAAAGAAAAGAAAGAAAGAATAGCTATGCAAAGTTAAGTAGAAGTAGATAAAGAAGATTTATATACATTAAAGATTAACTGCAAGGGGAAAAGAACAGTAGGAGAAGCAAACAAAGGAATAAATGCAGAAAAAATAATAATAGGTTTTAAAAATTAAAAAAAGAGGAAAACAAACAAACAAGGAAAAGCTCCCCAGAACTGCAAAAGAACAGCATAGAGGCAGAGGTTTGTAACAACAGTAAAAAATGTGACTGAGAAAAAAACAGAAAAAAAAAAAAAGCTCAAAAACTTAGTTAGATTTCATATCATCAATAAAATCGACAACTACAACAGAGGGAAGGAAAAAGGGGAAAAAGAAAAAAATCCAAAAGAAGATACAGAACAAGTCAAAACACAAGAATAATAAATATTTTTCTTGAGTCCCTGCTGCCAGGGTCCTTTCCCCCGTTGGCAGTCATAGTCCACCTCACCTCCCTAGGATGCCCTCCAACACTGTGCTGATCTCTGGACTTGTTGTGGGGCAGCTCAGATTCTAATCTGGTCCTACTCCTGTGTGTTCTTGCTTCCAAGGTCCACAGTTATCAGAACTGGTGCGTTTTCTTTTGTGGGAGTGCTCAATGACTTTTTTTTTTTTTTTTTCATGATCTCCTTTATTTATTTTTTTTTTCATTTTTATTTTATTTTATTATTATTTTTTTTTTTGTATTTATTTATTTTTTTACACGAACTCCTCCATAGACACAGAGTCTGCCTAGTTGGTTGTGTGGATTTAATCTGTAGCTTGTACAGCTGGTGGGAGGGATTTGGATCTTCTTCCTTAGCCACACTGCCCCTGGGTTTCAACTGTGGTTTTATTTCCACGTCTACATGTGGTTGTCCACTGGGGTTTGCTCCTGAGGCGGCCCTGAAGGACTTGGGTTTCTGTGAGGGCCAGGTGTGGAGGAGGTGCAGCTACTTGGGTCACAGAGGTTCTGGCAGCACCAGGTACGCAGGGGAGTTGGCAGCAAGAGCAGCAGGAAATACAGTGCTCTAGAAGGGTATGGTGACCAGTATTGGCCAATACGCTCCAGTATTCTTGCCTGGAGAATGCCCTCTCTGACAGAGAAGCCTGGCAGGCCACAGTCTACAGGGCCACAGAGTCGGACTGAAGCAACCCTGCTCACACAGACACAAGACTTTTTTGCCTGTGGCAACTCTGCCCCAGTGAGAGTTGAGCGTGAAGGTGGTGCAGCTGTTTGACTTGCAGGGACCCTGGCAGCACCAAGTGTGTGGGGACACGGACTGCCTCCACCACAAGAGCTATGGCCCGATCAGAGTCTTTTTCTGAGCCTCTTATAGCTGGTGATCAGAAGGCCTCTTTGGCCAGTCTTTCGCCGTAGCTCCGCCCATTCAGGTACTTAGAGGGCTCCCCTGCCTGGGGTCCTTCTCCATTGTTCGGCATGTCAGGCGCATAGAGGGGCCCCCTGGCTGGTGTTCTACTCTGCAGATCTGCGCATCAGGCACTTAAAGGGGCACCCTGGGTGGGGTCCTACTCTGTAGTTCAGTGAGTCAGGTGTTTGATGGACCAGCCTTTCTGTTGTTCAGCTGCTGATGCTGGTGTGTGTGTGTGTGTGTGTGTGTGTAGGGGGAGGCGGGGTAGAGGCTGTGGTGATGGCTCCATTCGCTAACGCGTGACTCAGCAGTATCGTCTTGCTTCCGTGGCTGCCTGGCTTTCCTCCACAGGCATTTCTCTCCACAATCTCCTTCGTCACATCCTCTCTATCCATCTCTCCACAGTCAACAGCAGCCCTCTCCCTGGGATTGCTCCACAATCCCTAAACTCCAGCTCCCAGCCGCTTCCTCTTCCAGGGGACCTGCGTCCCTGTCCAGGGTATGTATGGCTGCTGCAAGGACGGCCTGATCCTCATTCCATTTAGGCTGCCACAGATCAGCTGTTTCACTCTGGGCCTTCAATGTTTCTCCTCTGACTCAGACAATTGCCCCGATGTGGGGATCAGACCCCTGCTTCAGTTCCCCCACCTGCCAAGGGCAGGTCCAGTCCTACCAACACTCCTGTTTTTTCCCCTAGTTCCTTCATCCTACCGAGTTTTGTGTGGTTCTGTATATTCTCTTCTGCTGGTCAAGCCCTCCTGTCTGCTCTCAGCTGGTGTTCTGCATGGACTTCTGTCCGAAAGTGCACTCCTGATGTATCCGTGGAGAGAGACATATTCCATGTCCACCTGCTCTCCAGCCATCTTAGGGCAATTCAGATCCTGGGTTCTAAATCCTGTTCCCATGCCGAGGACCCATGGCTCTTTGGAAGACTGATATTAGGTCTGGGGTAGGGACAGCATAAGGTGGGCTGGGGCCAGAAAGAAAGAAATGCTCAAAGACTTTTGTGGCCACTGGAGCATCAAAGAGCATAATGATTATAGTTGAGCACAAGGAATTATACGTCCATGACTCACTGTGATCACCAAAAAAAAAAAGACAAAGAATCAAAAGGAAAGAAAGGAAGACAGAAATAAAAGGAGAAAGAGAAGCCCATCTCTCACCATTGTAGGTGAGCATGACACCTTTTTAGAAGTACTTGTTGGTCTCAGGGGGTGAGGCAAGCTCTTCTTCACAGAAGTGAAGTGAAGTGGCTCAGTCGTGTCCGACTCTTTGCGACCCCGTGGACTGCAGCCCACCGGCTTCTCTGTCCATGGGATTTTCCAGGCAAGAATACTGGAGTGGGTTGCCATTTCCTTCTCCAGGGGATCTTCCCGACCCGGGAATTGAAGCCCAGGTCTCCCCCATTGCGGGTAGGCGCAGGCAAACGCTTTAACCTCTGAGCCACCAGGAAGCCCCCTTCTTCACAGAAGAAGGTCAATAAGAAAAGAAGGAGGGACTCAGGCCATGTATCTCCAGCCCTCAGTGAGGGACTGATTCAGGCCAGGACCACTAGTGAGGCTTAAGCCCGGGTTCCTGGGGACTGGGCAGGAAGCAGCCCCTGCAGACCTATTCATAGGGCAGAAAGCAAGAAGCCCCCTTCTTCACAGAAGAAGGTCAATAAGAAAAGAAGGAGGGACTCAGGCCATGTATCTCCAGCCCTCAGTGAGGGACTGATTCAGGCCAGGACCACTAGTGAGGCTTAAGCCCGGGTTCCTGGGGACTGGGCAGGAAGCAGCCCCTGCAGACCTATTCATAGGGCAGAAAGCATCACCTTTAGCATAACTTGGCAATTACAAGAGTAAATACAGTCTTTTGGGGGGAGATCTAGCACTCTTTCTGCCCCAGACTTCCAGGCCCCTCTCTCTTGGTCTTAGAGGTGGCAGCCAGTGAATATGGTCATCCATGTGGCTGGGGGCAGGGTGGGGAGACAATTCATGTCGTTGGGACTGGATCCCTGAGAGATGCCTTCCTCTGCACAAAGATGCTTCTCTTCAGGGCACTGGGCTGGTCCCTAGGAGACTCTGACCCTGTCCTTGGGGAGTGGGGCAGATGGCCTTGGAGTGGTCTCTGAGCCAATCAGTCCCCTCATGTGGAATAACGTCCCTGTAAACTCTGGACAGCTTAGAAATAAACATAGTTTAGAAATTTGTCTCTGTTGTTCCCCAGCATTTATTTGTCTTCGGTGAGGTCCGAGATAAACCAAACACTACTTAGAGACTGAGGGCTCTGTGGCCTTCAACACCACCCATGGAAGACTCTCTGATGGCCAGTGGGAGTGAGATTCCCCCAAGTCCTGGTGCTGACAAAAGCAAACTGGCTAAGCACAGGTAAAAGAAACCATTCGCACACGCATACACAGCCATACATGCACACTGCCCCTGCCCCCACTCCCTTCCACTAAGGCTTTGTGTGCCAAGTGTAGAACAGCAGAAAGGACCCAGGTTGCTCAGCTACGGCCAGTGGGGCAGGAACAATGGGTGGTGTGGTGGTGATGGTGGTGGTGGTCGTGGTTGGGGGTGTGTGTGTACTTGTGTGCCTGGCTTGGTCTGAGCACCTATGTTACCTGTCAAATTAAAAGCATAAAAGGGCAGGTCTGGTGATCTGGTGTAGAAGATGGGGAGACAAGGATGAAGATGGCAGGAATGTCAGATGTCTGATCAGGTCCCATCACATCCCCTCTCAGGAAGCCACGCACGCAGCTGCCTTGATGCTGCTGTGTCCGCTTCCATACCCATGAGTGCAAATGTGATGACTTGATTTACACAGCATGTCATACCCCTGGACCACTTAACCGCCAACTGTCCTCCACTTCAGGCTTGTTATCATCACCCATCTCACAGAGGAGTAGAACAAGGTGCAGAGAGTTCTGGGGACTTGTTTAAGGTGTAATGGCTGAGAGTGTCTTCTCCTGAAGCCACACTCATTCCACGCTCCAGAGCCTTCGCCCAGCCCCTGGGACTTCGGCCAGCTTCCTGAGCACATCACTTCTCGCTCTTGACCTTCCATGCCTCACCACTGGCCCAGAGTGGCTGTCTGTCTTCTCTCCCTGGAGGATGTGCTGATTCACTCTGCCTGCGGCCCGCTGAGACAGCTGCTCCCTACTCCCCAGATATCCAGGCCTCAGTCTCTGCCCCCACAACCACTGTCCACAGTCAGCACTCAGGAGATGCTGGCCTTAGGGGTATAGAGGAATGAGAGGGACAGTGAGCTCTTCCTGGGAGAGGGGAACAAGCGTCTTTGCCTCAATAATTCAATTAAGACATAAGCCAAGCTGAAGGGCACACCTCACCAATAGATCACCTATCCGGCCATGCTGGTCAATAGCATTTTGGTACAGATTCTGTGGCTCAAGGAGGCCACAGGTGAGAACCGGGAAGGAAAGAATTACACTCACAAAGGAGTCCAAGTTCAGTGCTGAACTGGTGGGCCTGGTTGTATCTCCCAGTCTCCTGGGAAATGACCTTGTCATCTTGATAAAACCACAAGAGGTCCATCTCGGAGGACAAATTCTGTTGGGACGTTTCAAGTCCAGATTCAGGAAACATCCAGTCTAGAAAGTCCCCTTTCAGCCTGGCTTCCTTAGGCACTCCCTGCTCTCTGGGGGTCTCTGGCACCTTGGCAAGAGGGCTCAGGACAAGCCAAGCCTGAGTGGGCAGCCCCTCCTCATTCCCACCAAGGGTGCCCTCCCCGGGATCCTCCCAGCATGGCTGCCCCCTACCACCTCACAGCCTGAATGACAGGGAATTAGAGACACACAGCTGAAGGGCTCTGACAGAAACACGAGGTGTCAGAGGTGCCTGGCAGCTGTGTCCTGGTCAGACCTGGGCCCTGGGACTCTGGTGTCCTGCCAGGCTCTGGAACCGAATGCAGGACATTGAGGCTGGGGAGGAGGAGGGTTAGAGATTGGTGGGGGCAGGGGGTAGGGTGGGCGGTGTGGGCTGCGGGGAAAATGTCAGTGAACACAGAGAGTTTTCAAGAGCAAAGACTGTTTCGTGACTAAATGAAAAATTGTTACTGGCCAACCAGGACTTCCCTGGTGCTGGGGAGGGACAGGCTGGTGTGGGCTGGCCTGGCCCACTTCCATGCC
>SJYX01011893.1:0-13867 GCA_006410675.1 Oreotragus oreotragus
TGCTGCGATTCATGGGGTCGCAAAGATTCGGACACAACTGAGCGAATGAACTGAACTGAACTGAAAAATGACTTCCCTGATGGCTCAGACTGTGAAGTGTCTGCCTACAATGAGGGAGACCCGAGTTCAATCCCTGGGTTGGAAAGATCTCCTGGAGAAGGAAATGGCAACTCACTCCAATATTCTTGCCATGGAAAATCTCATGGACGGAGGAGTGTGTACAGGCCATGGGGTCTGAAAGAGTCAGACACGACTGAGCAACTTCACTTCACCTCACTTCAAGAATACTCTACCCAGCAAGGCTCTCATTCTATGAAATCAAAAGCTTTACAGAAAAGACAGAATGTACCTCCTCATGCTATGAAGTCTAGCTGGGGCTGTTAGTCACAGTGCTCCACCCCCTGGCACAAGGCTGAGAACACACGACCCAGGACTAAAGTACTCTCTCTCCTGGCCATACTTCTTGGTTTGAATATGGACAAATTACCAAAACCTATCCAATCAGAAGCCACCCAGGGCTTTCTACCAAAGTTAACTAGAAAGATATCTCTTTCCCTCAAGATTGCTAAGTTAGAAGCATCCACATGTCTGGGACTGCCAGCAACTACATTGCCCACCCAATAAAAAGAGCCTTTGTGGGAAAAGGAGCCAACCAAATTCAGGCAGAGCCAAGATATGGAGAGGGAAGAGCTTCAACAATTTGTGTGCCCTTCCTTGGGTCTCAGACAGTTGTCCCCTCAGGAAACCCTGTTAGTGAGCCAATACACTCTCTTTTCATTTAGCAAATTCCATGTGGATTTCTGTCACTTACTGTCCTGACCAATATCACTCACCACTGACAAAGCTCTTTATTGTTGAGCCCAGACATAGTCTCATACTTTTTCTCAACATGATGCCTCACATAGTTGCCATGTTTATGTGATACAATCAAATGGCCTTCCCAGAGTCTAATCTAATGCTTTCATTTGGCAAATGAAGAAACAGAAGTCCAGAGAAGGAGAAGCATTTCTCAAGCCCAGCTAATAATAGAATCTAATTCATGCCCCGGGGGGTGCTGGATACTACTTGATATCAACCCATTTTACAGTTAAAAGGCCAGCTGCCAAAAGTTGAACAAAAGCTCATGAAAATCTCTGCACCTTTGGTGAGCATTTAGACCCGCCTCTTAGCTGTGTGCCTTCACAGGCTTGAAGTTTCCTAGGATTTCGGTGTGAGATTTCGTGTGCCCTCTAAGATTGCAGTTTTGAATGAGACTCTGGAGAAAGCTATTTCAAAGGATAAAGAGAGGTCCATTTTCCTCCTACGTTCCTCTATTAGGAAGACTAGTTCTTTGAGAGGTCCTTTTCTAATGTTCACTTATTTCTCTGGTTTCTTCACACCTCATAGTCTCAGTGCTGAATCTTTGTATTCCAGAAGTGTTATGAGCAGAAGTTAAAATTCCCCCTCCTTTAATTCAGGTGCTATATTTCTTTCTGTACAGCCTAACAAATCATTAGCTTTTGGAGCAACCACATGATTCACTGTGAAGAATCAAAAAGCAGGGAGAAAAAAGCAATTGAGAAAAGAATTTTTAGCCTGAAAATGAGAGTACTTGGGGAAAGTACACTGTGTTTTTAAAGGATTACCGTGAGTCAAGAAAATTAGATTTCTGTAAGAATCCAAAGGGAAGAATAGGAGTGAATGGCCATAACCTACAAGGAGACAGATGTATAGATCCAAAAACTGAGGCTCAGAGAGGGTGAGCGACTCACTGCAGTCACACAGCACATTGGTTATCAAATAAGAATGTCAACTAAGACCTCGTAAAGGCTCAAATATCCTGAGAAAGCTGAGCAAGGCAAAACCTGGTTCAAATCCAGTTTCCACTACTTTCTCCCTTAGGCAAGAAGCCCCTGATGTTCTCTGAATCTCTTTAACCATAAATGGGGCTTCAAATGTTGAGGTTCCAAGATCAAATGACAGAATGTGGACAACAGGTCTGCCATAGTAAAGTTTAGTCACTACTGGCACTCAAAAAAAAAAAANGAGGGTTTTTTTTTTTTGCCTTTCAGAATTTGATGCCTGCTTCGCTTTCGACAAGCCTCTTTGTAAGCCACCCCTTCTGAATTAGAATCATTTTCCAAAAGCTCTTAAGCTATGATTAATGCCAGGGCTGTTTTTTAACAATCATCCTGCCAGTCTTAAGCTGTAGTCATTTTCAATAATTTGGAGTGCTCAAAGGCAAGCCAGGAGTTTGTTGACAACAAAACCCATAAGAGCACAGCCAGGCAGCCACAAAAGATGGAAAAGCCAAGGGACCATTTGGGCTTAGCTGGCTTTCTGCTCCCAGAGTTTCACCACTAAAAGTCTGATTGAACGCTCACAATGCATTAAGGATCCAACTGTGAACATGGCTCGGTGAGAGGGCCGCCAGCCTGGCTTTTGTGTGGACAAATGAGCAGTGTGTTTGGAGGGCTCTTGGTTTATTTATGGACACGTGTGGTTCATTCACGCCGTCCCCAAACCAGAGAACCCTCGTTTGTCTTCCCTTTGCCAACATCAAAAACCGGGGAAAGAAACGTGGTTGCTTTGCTCTGGGGCTGCATACTTGCTGTGAATGCTGAGCAAGTCCTGGGCCAGGACTGGGGAATCCGGTCCCGGCCTCCTCCCCAGCCATGTGTATTAAACTAGCGTTCTCTTTTTACTCTTGGCAATTTCATTCTAGCAGATCCATCTGTTTGAAAACCCACACCGAATCCGTGTCTCAAAATGTCCATGATCACAGATCTACTTAGACTCAGCTTCCGATGGCACTTATTTCTAGCCCATTACTTCCTGCGATAGCAAAGGGTCAGCTCTGGGTGATGGAGTTTAAGCCCATGAATTTTGGTGTGATTGATAGATGTCTGTGTCTCACTTCAACATGCTGTTACATAGGTTCCGTTGCTAGGCTGGGAGAATACAGACTTCTAGATATAGTTTGGAGCTTTCATGAGCTAACATCCAATAAACTCCCTTCCCAACTATGAATCACAACTGGAGCCCCAGTCCAGCGTTCAACAGTCTTAGGGGTGCCCATCATGTTCCTTCTTCATCCCTGCTAGTTTCAACCACCTTTCTTCTGAGGCCAAATGGAACGATCTCTGGTATTTGGTCTCTGGGCTGTGTTTCTGTCTTGGCCAAGCATCCCCAGAGAGAAACTCATAATCTATTAGTGACTTTGCATTCCTATTTGCCACACCTCTTAAAGAGTTTTGCTGGGTTTTCCTGACCGCTTTCCAAGGGCCCTACTGGGGCATGACGTCTGCCTGAGGATCATCAGGTTTGGGGGAAATGAAAAGTCTCTCTTCCAAACCTGTTCCTTCTCTTAGATCCCCTTTCTCAACGAATAACCAGAAACCTGGGAGTCATCCTTGAGTCCTCTCTTGCACTCATCTCCCACTTGCAACTGGTTACCAACCCCGCCCACTGTCCCCTAAATGCGTCTCCATGTGACCCACCTCACCATCTCCACGGCACTGGCTGGCTCCAGGCCCTTTCCTTCAATGGCCTCTTCGCTGGATCCCTGGTGCCTCAGCCCAAATCAGCCCTAACTGGAGTGCATGTGATCCCTCCCCTGCTTGGAAACCATTCTTGGCTGACCTTAGACTGCAGAATAAGTCCAAGTGCTCATGATCTGCTATCAATTTTGTGTGATCCTTTTCAGTCTGCCCCGTGACCCTCTGTCTCCTCTCACACTCACTTTCCTACTTGCCCCCCTGCCCCCCACGCCACACCTGACTTCCCCTCAAGTTCCATATCATTCCTGGTCACACCTCGGTGCCTTTGAACCTTCCAGGAGCATCTGCCTGCCTTAGGTGACTTCTCTGTGCTTCCCCAACCTCTCACGTTTACTTCAATTTGTGTCCTTATCACATATCTGAACTGTTTGTTTACCTTTCTGTCTCCCTCAATAAAACAGTAAATTATTTGAGAGGAGAGGCTGTATCTGATCTGACTGGGTATCTCAGAAGCCAAGCACAGTATCTGGCCCTGTGTTCAATAAATTATTGAATAATCAGAGAGAGAGATTTTTTTTTTCTCATCTGTGGTTGGATTGGTCTTTCATCTATTCTTTTTTTTTTTTTCCTGGAACTATCCTGGTAAAGCCTGCTTTCTTTCTTTTTTCTAACCAACAATTCTGTAGTTCTGAGAGCTCCCTCTGTCTGCTTTGTGAAATTTCTCCCCATGTGGTTTCGAGTCTGTTTCTTGCTGTCTTAATCAACATTGTTTTTTCCCCCTCATCTCTCCCTTCCCCCCTCATCTCTTCCTTCTTCTAGCCCTCTGGGCTGTTTTAAGGCCAATACATATTGTTCCTATGTCTTATAAACATTTCAAGGGCCTGGAAAGAAAAAAAAAAAATCAGCTCTAAAAGGCAGAGAAGCAAAGTGTAAAATCAAAATTATTAAATGTTTAATTAAATATCTACAAAGCCATAACATTATCAGCCAGCAAACATCAACCAAACTCAACTGGTAAATAATCGTGAATAAATTGTATTCAGTGTGGGAATGTAATATATTTGGATTATAATATATTTGTGGGACAAAGCCTCCTTACAAAGAGGTCCTAGGGCCTGCAAAGGTTTTAAAACAGGCCCACCTCTCTATTTTTGTTTTTTTCTTTTCCACTTTCTTCTTTTCCTCTCTCTCTTTCACCTTCTCCCATGCTCTTTCTCCCCTCCTCCTCTGAATCTTCCCTGCCAACCCTGGGTACACAGACCAGGTTCTGGAGGGAACTGACCAGAGAAAGGCGAGACCTGCCAGGTGGGCTGAGAGCAACTGTTGTGTGAGCCATGAGGCCCTCCTGGAAGGCTGACACCTTGAAGAATCTGATGACTACACTCAGGAGCTCAGGTGGAAAGCCAGGCTGCCCCAAACAGGCATAGAACCCTATACATTTTCACTAGCAACTGCTTTTCCTGGTTTCAGCCCAACAGCAGTCTGTAAAGACCTCTGACCTGCACAACCAGCTTCCATTCTGTACAGCAAATTGTTGGCATGGACAACTTAGGCATTGGAGGGCATGTGACTTCTCTGGTCTGCTGCTGTCTCCCGACTTTGGGGGCTTGTTTCGGCGTGTGTGAGAAAGCGTAGACTAGTGGAGATGAGCTCTGACTGTGGGAGCCAGTATTCATGCCTACTCTTTCCAGCTGTCCCTCCGATTCAGCCCATGACCTTGGGCAAATCGCTTCCTCTGTGGGCCCTGCTCTCAGTTATAAAGAGCCTTCACCCCAAACTGTTTCCAGTTATTTGTTTGTGAAGTACTTTGACATCTCAGATCCAAAGCACAGCCAAAAAAAAAAAAAATACTGCTGTCGTTACAGTGCATTTAAAATCCCAAATAAAATGTGTTATCGGTTCTTGAGTTGAAAATGAAAGTGCTGTAATAATTGATGACTGATTCTGCTGTTGCTTTATGGTATCCTTGCCATGCTGAAACCACCCCCCTTTTGGACATTTTTCTTTAAAAATAAATAAAGGTTCCTTTGCGAAGACTGGATTTCATTTAGTAAATAATTCTGACTTGTGTAATTACTTCTGTGACTTTTCTTAACAACTTGGCTTAGCCGAAAAAAAAGCCTCACCCTCCCGCCTTTGGTCCCCGGCGCTCCATAAAGTAATTGTGCAATTAGGCAGAAGTGGCTGGGGCATCACGTTTCTCTATATTTTAAGTTGGGAGTCTGACTTTGACTCCCCGCTTGCTGGAGTGGGTGAGCCAGCCGGTTATTAAAAAAACAATTATGCTGTTAAAAAATCAGGAGCTCCACAAGTGAAGAGCATCGATTGGAGAGAGCTGGTCAGTTATCACCAGAAGGTCCTGACAACACACTAATAGGTTTTTCTGAAGATCCAATCAAATTTTCTAGGCAGAGGCTTGAGGTGTTCCACATGGGATAATGCTTGTCCTGGCCAGTATTGATTTCACTGTGGCTCTCCCCTCTCTCTGGCTTGCAACTCTTCAGCTGCTGCTACCTTTCGCTTTTCTTTTTTTTTTTTTATAATAAAGACTTGAGCTTTGTATTTCGTGTTAACAGTTTGATGGGGGAGGGGGCCCCTAGAAAGCCTTGTCTGCCCTTGATGGCCTCTCCGCTCCATCCCCTTTGGTACTCCATCCTTAAAGTCACACACAGCATCGCTGCTTCCGGCTCTGCTTCTCCCTGACCTTGCGGATTGTATTCTCCCAGCAGCTCCCAGCGCAGACAACCAGCCCTCTTAGAAGAGATTCGGTTAGAAAGCCTGTGGGGAAGCAGGGATGATGCAGGTTAAAGTTACAGAGGTTTCCAGTCCCACTCTGGGAAGTGAATTCCCTAGGCAGGGAAAGGGTGTCAGGTCCACGTGTGTGCGCATGCTCAGGCTCCCAGACACAGCGGTATAGATCACTCCCTTGACCAGAGTGTCAGATCGAGCAGGTATGTGTGGACAGAGATTCAGCCCAACTCTGCTAGTGCAGCTTGGAAATGTGATGTCCAGTTGCACCTGCTTGGAGGAAGACGCGCCTTTTCCCTACTCCACACAAAGATGCTGTGGGACCTACTGGTGGCCTGGGGAGAAGCAGTGGAAACCTAGAGCTGCCAGAATGCAGAGGGGCCCAGTTATACAGGCTCTGCTCCATCTGAGTCCTGGCCGCTCCCCTTGGACAGTCCTGGACGGAAAAGTTAGCAACATGAAACACTTCTTGCAGCCATTCCACCATCCTGAGCATCCCTAGCACGCTCAGGAACCTCAGGGAGGCTTGAGCCCTCCCTGAGGCTTGAACCCTCACGGGTTCAAGGAGTCGGCACGTACTTCGCCCACCCAATCTCTTCAGTGACTTCCTCCCCCCCAGCATCTCCTCGCTTGCACGCTTGCTTGTGCTCCCCTGCCCAGTCTTTCACGGATGATGGGCTTTGTTCTCAGCAGACCTGGGTTTGGATCCAAAACTCTTCTCGTAATAAAAGCTGACTTTGGGCTGGCCTCCAAGTCTGTCTCTTGCTCCTTAAAATGCCCACCTACCACCAGGCTATGGGTACCACATAGGTAAATGCCATGCTGTGACAAAGATGGTAGTCACAGGTTATTGTCAAACCCCTAGGTTCCCTCCTGGCGCTTCCCAAACCCTGCCTGGAGCCCCTCAAGAGACTCAGGCCAATTAGTACCTGGTTATAGGCTGACACATTTTCTTCTCATGGTGTCGAGCGTTTGTATTGTCTCCACAGCAGGCTTAGTGCCTTTCGCAGCAGTGGGGTCCCACTGCACTCTGGCCCCGGAGTCACAGACTACTCCACAACTCCATGACTTCCCTGGGCACCGGCTGTTACGCAGGTTTCCGTTTGTACCGCTGGCCACCGAGGAAGAGACTCACATGGACCTGTGGCTCTGGTTGAGTTCATCCAATCACAGACTGCTGAATGTCAGATCTACAGAACGTCTCAGAGCTCCTGGGCTGAAACCCCTCGCTTTAGACACCAGGGTAGCAGGCAGCCTCACAGACAAGGACCAAATAGCAGCTCCCCAGAGGGTGTGCTGTTCACCCCCCACCCCCAGCCAGGACTCCTGAGCCAAGTTCAGGAGAGAAGGGCACCTTGCTGCCCCCACCAGGCAGCACACCACGGGCTAGTGGCTCTCAGATGCTGGGAACCGAAGCAGAGCGGCACCTGGAGCTCATTAGAAAATGCAGATTCTCAGGCCCCACCCATCTCTATGGAACTGACAAACCAGGAATGGGGTCTAGTCATCTGCATGTCAGGGGAGTCCTCCAGGCAATTCTGATGCCTGCTCTAATCTGAGAGCCTCTGGTTACCATAGGAGAAAGGGCGCTGGACGCGAAGTCAGCAAACCCAAGTTGAATCCAGGTCCTACTTGCGAGGGAGCATCAGAGCCCTCGCTGGGAAAGCAGAGGAGCTGCAAGGCCCACCTGGCCAGGCTTTCCCGACACCAGCCCAGGTGACAGGCCTGACACACAGTAGGTGTTTAGGAAACGTTTGCTGAATTTGAATTGCCACTTGGGTTGGGTGAGTGGTTGAATGGCTGATTGCAAGACTGATTGGAAGACATGCAACTTTCATCACTTTCATCAGGAAAAACAAATCTATTAAGTGCCTAAATGCATGATATCCTGTTTTCTCCATTCTGAGGGGAAAAAAACATGTCATAAACCTGGGAAGACATAGTAGAGTGCACAGGCCAAAGGCTTTGAACCCGGGAGGATCATTGGTCCAAAGCTCTTCCACTGTGGGCTTGCTGGGATATCCCTGAGCCACACTCATGGACACCCTCATTCATTCAGCAGAACTTGGGGTCAGGGCCTCCTACTACATGCCAAGCAATGTGCTCGGCATGGAGAACACACAAGAGAACTAGCTGGATGAGGTCCTTGCAGCAGATCAAATATTCCTCTTGCTCCCCTGTATGCTGGAGCTTTGGTGGTTTAAAGAATCTGCCTGCAATGCAGGAGACCTGGGTTCAACCCCTGGGTCAGGAAAATCCCCCAGAGAAGGAAATAGCCTCTCTATATATCCTAGCCCCCTACCAGCTGGGCAGACAAGGTGACATGGAGCAGAAGGGGCATCCAACATCTCAGACTGAGCCCACGAAGTCCCTGCTCACACGTGATTCTCCAGTCTCTCCCTTCCCCTGCTGCAGCCTCCAGGGATCCTCGGCGTGCCAGATGGTGCAGCCGCAGTGTTAAAGCCTCCACTGTCCTGGATCGCTGAGTGACCAGGTGGAGCAGAAGCCTTTGCTGACCCGCATGGGGGGCACACAGCAGCAGAGAGAAATGTGAGATCCGGGACTTTTGCTTCCACTGCTTAGCCCAGCTTCTCCTGACTAATCCAGGCTGTGCCCTATGAGCCTTGCACTCTAATAAGACAGAAAGCACACACACACAGTTGAGTGTTTAGTCAGAGTTGTAAGAGACACCTTGAAGGAGACACAGGAGTTGCTATCAAAGCATACCTTAGTGAAGCCAGGAGAACTTCCTGGAGAAGCGCAGGCTAAAACCCGAGGGATGGGGCTTCCCTGGTGGTCCAGGGGTTAAGAGTCCGCCTTGCAATGCAGGGGACACCAGTTCGATCCCTGGTCTGGGAAGATCCCATGTGCCATGGGGCGGCTGAACCCGTGCACTGCCACTGCTGAGTCTGGGCTCTAGAGCCCGAGAGCCACAAATACTGGAGCCTGCATGCCCCAGAGCCTGAGCCAGCGCAGTGAGAAGCCCGCACACCACAGCTGGAGAAAAGCTCGCACACAGCAACAACGACCCGGTGCAGCCAAAAACGTGACAGTCACTCAGTCGTGTCCGGCCCTGCAACCCTACGGACATACAGTCCATGCGATTCTCCAGGCCAGAATCCTGGAGTGGGTAGCCTTTCCTTTCTCCAGGGCATCTTTCCAACTCAGGGATCAAACCCAGGTCTCCCACATTAAAGAGAATTCTTTACCAGCTGAGCCACAAGCGAAGCCCCCAAATAAGCAAATAAATAAATGCTTAAAAAAAAAATCTAAGGGGTCAATAGGAATTATTTTGGCAAAGCAGGAAGGGGAGGTCAAGCCCAGGAGAAGAAATAGCATGTGCAAGGCCCTGGAGCAGGGGGGCTTGTGATGTGGATAAAGAACAACTTGGCGAGGTGATAGGATCAAGCATGAGTAGAGGATGAACAAGCAGGTGGGTGAGAACAAGATTATGGAGGATATTATAGGCTCTTTGGGATGTGGGGCTTTACTCTAAACCCTGTATGCAAGACAGCAAAAGAGATACAGATGTGTAGAGCGGACATATGGACTCTGAGGGAGAAGGAGAGGGAGAGGGTGGGATGATTTGGGAGAATAGCATTGAAATATGTATACTATCATGTAAGAAATGAATTGCCAGTCTATGTTCAATGCAGGATGCAGGATGCTTGGGGCTGGTGTATGGGGATGATCTGGAGGGATGATGTGGGGTGGGAGGTGGGAGGGGGGTTCATGTTTGGGAGTTCGTGTAAAAAAAAAAAAATAAATAAATAAACAAACAAAAAATAAAAATAAAAAAATAAATAAAACAAAGGGTAAACTGAAAGATTTGAACAGGGAAGCAACAAGAAATCTGCTTCTTAAAAATTCTTTGAGCCTCACCTTCCTCATCTGTGCAATGGGCATAAAAATATACATGCTTCAAAGACCTGTGAGGATGGAATGAAATAAGCTCTGGGAAATGTGCTACCAGGTGGATCCAGTCTTTTCTCTTTGGTTCCCTCCTGCCTGGAGTTTACTTCTTGCACAAGCCTTCTGCATGCTCTTTGCAGGAGATGCTGAGATCTGAGGAAGAGACTCAAAATACCTATGCAAAAAAAAAAAAAAAAATCATAGCTAATGTTTTTTGAGCACTTACTGTATGCTGATACTGTCCTAAATATTAACTCATCACCATCCTCTGGGATAGGTATTATTATTATCATGCCCTTTTTATAGACAGAGAAACCTAGACACAGTGCCTAAACTATGTGCTCGGGATCACAACTGGTCAACAGCAGAGCAAGATTTAAATCCAGACATTGAGCCAGATTATTACTCCTGTTTAGTTTCTAAGTCGTATCCGACTCTTTTTGACCCCAAAGATTATAACCTTCCTCTGTCCATGGGATTTCCCAGGCAAGAACACTGGAGCAGGTTGCCATTTGCTTCTCCAGGGGATTTTCCTGACCCAGGGATCAAACCTGCGTCTCTTGTGCCTCCTGCATCGTCAGGTGGATTCTTTACCAGAGAGCTACCTGGGAAGCCTAGTCAATAGCTAAGCAGGATTTAAATCCAGACACTCCGAGGCCAGATTCTCACTCCTAATTATGACATTTCACTGTCTCTTTGGAAGACACAGGATTTTAGGGACACAAAGTGATCACAAGCAGCAGCTCGGGCCAAACCCAAAGGAGTGAGAGGAACAGACAGACTCACCCTTAATGCCGAGCAGCAACCTGTGAGAACCGTGGGTGTGTCACTCCCTGTCCGCCCTGCAAGGCAGAGGGAAAACTTCAGATGACCCAGGGTGTCACCCAGACCCCACACCCTGAGCTCTTCTCAGCGTCAGCTCCATCAGCTTCACACACCCCTTCTGGAGCTGATTCCTGCCAGCAAAGCCCCACTGCACACAGGTCCCTGCTGGGTGAGACCCTGGGAGCCACAGGAGGCGTTAGTGGGGGCAGTGGGCCTGGCACAGCCTGGGGGAAGGTGCCTGCGGCACTTGGCATGGGAGGAGCCCTCCAGGAGGGCTGGCCAGTCTGAGCTCTGAGGCTGGCCGGCAGGACGACCGCCTCACGCCCACCGCTCTCTGCAGTCAACCAGAAAGTCAGAAAATGTGCTTGGCGACCAGCAAAGCAGATGGCTGAGAATATCATGTGTATACAATATTTATGAAATGTGAGCCGAGCAGAGCTGTGGCTGAGACTCCCATCCCAGGCAGAGTGATTCAGCCCTGTGTGATGAACAAGATCGTAATTGGGGTAGTTCCAATTTACTAACCATTTGCAAAAGATTACATACCTCTCACATATTATCCTCTCCTAATCTTACTTTAATGAACACTACTCTATCTGGATGTATAATTTCAGGGCGGGGGGGGGAAAACAATTTCTAGCCTAGAAGGCAAAGCTGTAGCTAATACATTAACATCCAAATTAGAGAGAGGGAGAGTAATTGTGAGATCTATAGCTGAAGTCATTTAAAACCTCCCTCCCCTTCCTCACAGTAACAGGCAGATGTACAGAGGAGGCGATTCCTGGGACAACCAGCCACGTGGATATGGGGGTTGAGGACCTTCCCTTCATGATGGCAGCCTCACCTGAAACCTCTCTCTTCACCTAAAGAGGGCACTCCCCAGGAATGGGCTCCTCAGCTGGTCTTCACTGCTGAACACGGACCGTCCTTGGATTAGAAGGGAAGCAAGTCAGACTAGCAGAAGAACTTCCAGGGAGTACTGACTGTTGTAAACATGCTTTGAGGGCTTTTCCCTCAAAGCCCAAGGCTACCAGGGATCCTTGAGTTAATTAATCCAACTCAACCTCAGTTTCATCATCTGTAAAATGGGAATGGAATGGAATGATGACGCTACTTAGTTCATTCTTTCACCCAACAATCTTTACTGAGATCTACGATGTGCCCGTCACTCTTCTAGGAGCTGGGGAGACAGCAGATAAGAAAAAAATGAAGTTCCTGCTCTCATGAGGCTTACATTTTCTTGGGGAAAGAAATAGAAACAAATATCCAGTATATTAGATCAGGGATCCCCAGCCCCTGGGGGCCACAGAACAGTATAGGCTCATGGTCTGTTAGGACCCCGGCTGGATGGCAGGTGATTGGCAGAGCAGTGAGCGAAGCCTCATCTGTATTTACAGCCCCCATCACCCACCGCCTAAGTTCTGCCTACTGTCAGATCAGCTGTGACAAAATAAATGTAATGCATTTGAGTCATCCAGAAACCGTCCACCCGCCCCTACCCCGTGGAAAAATGATCCTCCACAAAACCGGTCCCTGGTGCCTAAAAGGCTGAGGACCACTGTATTAGATGCTAGGATGAGGACAGGCCCCTGCCTCTAGGGGGACTCGTGATGGGCTTGTACTTCTTCAAAACCGACGGTGCCACAGCTGACTTCCCAGCCTTTGGAACCAGAAAAGGTCTTCGAGCCAGCACGCTGCCTGTAGAGTGCCCGGCACTGCCGTGCGTCCCCGGCCTTCCGGTGGCTCCCTTTACAAAGGGAGGTTTGCATTAGAAATTTGAGCGGCATCCCAGATTGGGAGGAGGCAGTGCCGCTCAGTTCCACTAACTGGTCAGAGAGCAGAGGAGCCCCTGCCCAGAGCTCTGCCCTGGCTGATGGAGGTAGGACACCCCTTTCCGCCGGCCCAGCGGTTCACAGTGAGAGCTTGTGAAAGGTGCCAGGGGTGCAGGAGGAGGTCTGGGAACACAGGCGGCAGGAGAGAACCTTGCAATCCCAGAAGCATTCCCCGGAGTGCCTTCTCTGGTTGTCACTAGCAAGGCCGGGCAGGACCTCGGAGGAGAGGCACTCAGCTGTGCGCGCCCTGTTCTTTATGATCCACCAAGTCCCCAAGAGGGGACGAAGAACAGCCAGGCCCCTCTCTCAGGGCTGGAAGCCCTGCCATGCCCCTGCTGTGTGCTGGGAGGGAGGGTTTCCCACCGCCCTTCTCCGGCTGCAGCTCTGCGTCCCTGGTCAGAACTGGCCCGAACAGCATGATGCCCTGAGGCCCCAGCCCCTCTTGACCCCTGACCCCAGGAAGGTCAGGGAAGAGAGAGGGTCAAAACTCGGGGACCCCTCTGTTCTGAGTCCCATCCGATCACCTCCTGCCCCATCTCCCGGCCCTGTTGTCCCTTCCACTCTCTCATGATTGCCTCTCAGAACCGTTGGCCAGGGCTCTGTTGGAAGATCTGGTCCATCAGACCTGCCTACTTGCAGAGGCACACACAAACTCACTCTCGCCCACACTTCGGCCCTTTGCTTATTCTCCAACCACCTCAGGACACCAGGCTAGGGGCTGGGGCTCCAGCTCTCCACCCTTCTCCACGCTCCCCGTCACCTCCGGTCACCAGTGTCTCCAGGACCACCCAGAGGGAGTTTGGACTTGATGAGAAATTGCTGCCTCTGTTTTCCCCAGAAAGAACCATTGCATTAAAAAGCGACACAGGTGGGCAGAGCCCCCTTCTGGACCCCAGGCCCTGCCTGCTAATTTCACAGTCTCCCTCACCCCTCTGTAGCTAGCCCTGGTGTGTCTGTGACTGCCATTGTGAACATACTAAGGACCAAAGGGGAGATGGGAATCTTGACTAAATAAACACAAGAAGGAAGGGAGAGAGGGAGGGAGGGGGGGAGCGGGGGGAGGGAAAGATC
>SJYX01011893.1:16274-35333 GCA_006410675.1 Oreotragus oreotragus
GGGAGCGGGGGGAGGGAAAGATGGAGTGGGGGGATGTTGTGCTCCCAGCGCAGTGGACACTAAGCGGCTGCATGTGTGACTGAGTTTGTGGTCCCACTGCTGTCTTCTCGGAGGTGGTTCTTGGTATAGGATGACCAACTTTGCAGATTTGCCTGGGAATAAGGGGTTTCTTTTTGTCCTTCATTGGAAAAGTCCCTGATGCTGGGAAAGACTGAGGGCAGAAGGAGAAGATGTCAGAGGATGAGAGGGCTGGATGGCATCACTGATGCAATGGACATGAACTTGGACAAACTCTGGCACATGATGAGGGACAGGGAGGCCTGGTGTGCTGCCATCCATGGGATCGCAGAGTCAGACACGACTGGGGGACTGAACAACAACGACAAAGGAGGTTCCTGAGACAGGGGGCTTTTTCAGGGCTCAAACCGGGACCAGTTGTTTGGTGGTCCTTGTCCATCTGGTTCCATCTCCTTGTAGCCTGTGTTTCAGAGCAAAGCCCTTTTCTAAACAAGGGTGGGTTCTCACATCCCACATGGAGCCTGGCTCCATGCAGACAGGCTCCAGGGTCTTGGATGAGTGGGGAGGGATCATCTTAAAAAGAAAATAAAAAAAAGACTTCACCTTTCTTTCTCCAGCTCCTGCATTTGTACCATTTCCTCTCCGATCCTCTCACAGTAGTGGTTTTGTATGGTGGTAGTCACTGGGGTCACAGCAATATCCCAGTGAACTGTACACAGTGCTGACAAGCTGGCAGCCAAGTTCCAGTTAACTGTCTCTTTACTCCTTGATACAGGTATTATTATTATTGTTTACAGGTGAAGAAACAGGATAAAAGAGTTTACATGTGCCTAAGCACACAGAGCCTGCAGTTAGTGGGTGGAGATTTACTCAGTTTAGTCTGTTTCTAGTTGCCCTGCCTCTGGGCCCCGACCTGACAGCCCCATTGAGCACTAGGGCATTCCAGCCTTGTGTTCTTATGGGAACTAGAGGGTTAGGAGAAGCAGGATAGTTGGGTTTTTTTTTTTCCTCTGGGAGCCTGAGGGGCAGGACCTGGGCATGGGTCCTTGCAGCCACTGAGGCGCTCAGAGTCCCCAGGGTTATGAGTGGGTCTCTGGAGCTGCCTAGGAGCCCAGCTACCCTCCCATTCTTCCAGGGCTGATGGTCCCGCCTCTGTCTCCCAGGGCTTAATGACCTGCTCCTCCGTGCTGTCAGGAAACACGTGGAAGCAATTCTGCAAGCCTGAAAAAGAAGCAAAAGGAATATTTGATCACAGGTGGCTGCTGTCAGCACATAGTCTCTGAAGTCCTGGGCTGGGTGCTTCCCGCCCTCTGGGAGTCCACCGGGCCCTCCCTTTAAGGCCACAGCCCTCACCCAGGACTCTACAGCTACCTCGGTAAAGGGAATAGGCAGGATGCGCCTCTCAGGTGTCACCCCTGTTTGCCGTGAAATGTGGTTTCTTCATCGGAGTGGTAAGCAGTTGTGAGCAGTGGTGAGCGGGTCCTACCTGAGGCTGCATAGAAGCTCCCTCTGAGCCCTCGCTGCCCACCTTCCCCGCTGCCTCATTCCAGCAAGAGATGATGCGGGCCTCCGGGAGAGAGAGACTTTTGAAACCAGTCAGACTCGGCTTCAGATTTAGCTCCCATGTACAGCCAGCAGTAACCTTGGCAAAGCCGCCAAATTCTGCATGCTTGTTTGAGGGATAAAACATCCACCTGCTAGGTCTGAATGGAGGGGTAATGAAACAGTGTTCCCAGAGTGTCTGGATGTGCGCCCAGGGCATGGAGGAACTTCCTAGATTGAATTATAGTGAGTCAGGAAGCTCAGAGGGCAGTGGGTCCATCCACCGTCGCCTCTCAGAAGAAGAACGTGCCGAGTCTAGCCCACACTGCATGCGATTCTTGAAAATGCTACCCAGTAGGAAGTTTTGAGAAGGCAATGGCACCCCACTCCAGCACTCTTGCCTGGAAAATCCCACGGACGGAGGAGCCTGGTGGCCTGCAGTCCATGGGGTCGCTAAGAGTCGGACACGACTGAGCGACTGCACTTTCCCTTTTCACTTTCATGTATTGGAGAAGGAAATGGCGGCCCACTCCAGTGTTCTTGCCTGGAGAATCCCAGGGACCGGGAAGCCTGGTGGGCTGCCGTCTGTGGGGTCGCACAGAGTCGGACACGACTGAAGCGACTTAGCAGCAGCAGCAGCAGCAGGAAGTTTTGAAACTTCCTGTTGGGTCCGGTTTCGTGTTTTAACAATGCCCCTCTGGTGAGAATTCTTTTAGGTCTAGCCTGAGTCCATCGGGCTGCAACTGAAGTTAATTTTCTCTTGTCTCCTTTTCAGAAGAGAATGACAGTCACCTCATCTCCTTCTGATTTTTCTTCAGGAGTATAGAGACATTTTCCTTCCAGCTGCGAAGCGCAGAACAGTGACGTTCACTGGGTCCTACGCCTGCTTCTGAAGTGCAGACTGTCTGTCCGGAGAGACACTTGCCCCACCCAGATTCATGAAGGCGCACCCCGTGGCAGGGGCAGGGAGCAGAATCCAGGTCCTCAGACTCCTCGATGCTAGCTCCTCAGATCCCGTCTCCTACAGTCCTATGCGTTCTGCCTTCTCTGCATTGTCTCCATTATGGAACAGTCTTTGCTCCTTTTCTTGGATTAAAAGAGGGTTGGCGGTGAACTGAAGCAGGGGAGGCGGGTAGAAAATAACTTTCCATGAAGCCTAAACGTGTTCCCCATTCAAGGAAGAGACATGAGATCCCCAAGTGCAGTTGGGTCAGGGCCTGAACGCTGGGACCCGAGAGCTCGCCAAAGATGCGGGACTGGGGGCCCCAGCATTGCCGCCCCGCACATCCCCGCCCGGCGCATCCATCCGCAGCCCGGCCGGCGCCGCTCCTCATCTGTAGGCGCAGCCTGCGCTTCGCAGCCACTTGCTGTCCCATAATCAGCACCATTATCTCTGGGTAATTTTCCCTTCTCTCGGCAATTCGGCCTGTGAAAGGAGCCCGAGGAAGGACCGGTGTTTCTGAAACTAGGAGAAGGGGGGACGTGGCCTTGATTGCAAATGAAAAATTAAGCCCGCGTGTCTCGCGTTCACGCCGGCATGATTGCGCGTCCCCCGCACGCCCACCCCCGGCTGCCTGAAGGGTAGCGACGCTCTGTCTCCCTCTTCTTTGGCTCGCCTCGCGTTTAGCAAATCTATAATGTCTTTAATCTCTGAAAGCCACAGCGCTTTGGCTCTAAATACCTAACCTGCTGTCGAGAGCTCCTGCAATTCGCCCTCGGCCGTCCTGTCGTTGAACCCGAGGCTTTTGTTTGTCCCACCGGCGGGGCGCCACCCTGGGGTGGAGCGCGCCGAATTTGCCGTCGATCCCCCCTCTAGAAGGGGAGGAAAAAAACACAGGAGGGGCGGCTCGTGGGCTGAGGCCCCCAGCGCCACAAGCGAGCTGCCCAGGGCGGCCCTCGAGACTTCCAGCCTCTAGAACTGTGAGGCCGGCGCTGCCAAGATGACAAGGAACCAGCTCCTTCCTTCAGGAACGGAGCCGCTGTTGCGAGGAAACAAACCGATAGACGCATAACTACCACATCAATGGAATCAATGTCTTAACAGAGGTGTGCGCCAGATGGTGGGGGGAGCAGAGGAGGAAGTGACTCCTGTTCTCTCCGAAAGCTGATGAAAGCTTCTGCAGCCGCAGGGTGAGCAGAAGTTCATCGAGTGAGCAGGCTGAGAACCCGGCGCTCCTGGTTGGGAACAGCAGGGCCGAGGGTGACCTGTCCCCGAGACGGCCACGAGTGGGGTGCCAGTGAAGCTGTGAGCAGGGAGTGCTGGAGTGGCGGTCACTGGGGAGGCAAGGAGGGCCCCCACTTCTCGGATTAGGACCTGTTCTGACAATGGAAAAGCAATGGAGGGGCTTCATGCAAGATTACACATACATACACAGGTAGAGACAGGGTCCTAGATATGGAGGTATATTGTGTCTGCGTGATCACTCAGTTGTGTCAGACTCTTTGTGACTTCATGGACTGTAGCCTGCCAGGCTCCTCGGTCCATGGGATTCTCCAGGCAAGAATACTGGAGCAGGTTGCCATTTCTATTGGGGTGGGCCAATTCATTTGGGTTTTCCTGCAAGATGCAATAGAAAAATCCAAACAAACATTTTGGTCAGCCCAGTAGATATATAGATACACATACATACACATGTATATACATCTTTATTTTAAAGTATATATTTATTTTCATATTTATAACACTATTGTATGATTTAATTTATATATCATATTAGTATGCTAGAGCTGCTATAACAAAGTATTACAGACAGGGAGGGCCAAGGAGGGGCAGCAGGAAAGTTAAACAACAGAAATAGATTTTCTCACAGTTCTAGAGGCTGAAAGTCCAAGGTCAAGGTGTCTGCAGGATCAGTTTCTTCTGAGGCCTCTCAGTTTGTAGATGGCAGCCTTCTCCCTGTCCTCACATAGTCTTTTCTTGGTGTGTCTGTGTCCTAATCCCCTCTTTCCCTAATGACATCAGCCATGCTGGACTAAGGCCTGCCCCTATGAGCTCTTCCATGACAGAGTGAGTGAGTAAAAGTTGCTCAGTCATGTGCAACTCTTTGCAACCCCGTGGACCACAGACTGCGAGACTCCTCTGTCCATGGAATTCTCCGGGCCAGAATTCTGGAGTGGGTAGCTGTTCCCTTCTCCAGGGGATCTTCCCAACCCAGGGATCGAACCCAGGTCTCCTGCATTGCGGGCAGATTGTTTACTGTTTGAGCCATCAGTCTGAGCTACCATGATGAGCTCTTTAAATATAAATATATATATAGGAGTATAGCTGATTGCCATGTTGTGTTAGTTTCTGTTGTACAGCAAAGTGAATCAACTATATGTACACATATATCCCTTCTTTTTTGGATTTCCCTCCCTCTGAGGTCACCACAGAACACTGAGTGGAGTTCCCTGTGCTATGCAGTAGGTTCTCATTAGTTATTTGTTTTATACTGGGCTGCATGCATGCTAAGTTGTTTCAGCCATCTCCAACTCTTTTCGACCCCATGGACCATAAGCTACCAGGCTCTTCTGTTCATGGGATTCTCCATGGATACTGGAGTGGGTTGCCATGCCCTCCCTCAGGGGATCTTCCAGACCCAGGGATGGAATCCGCATCTCTTACATCTCCTTCATCGCAGGCGGGTTCTTTACCACTAGTGCCACCTGGAAATCTCTAGTGGTGTGTACATGTCAATCCCAATCTGCCTATTTATCGCCCCCCCTTTCCCCATAATAGCCTCTTTAAAGGCCCTAAATCCAAATGCAGTTACATTCTGAGGTACTGGGGGTTGGGACTTCACTATGTGAGTGGGGATGAGGCACAATGGATTTACACTGATTGATAAATTTATGAATTGTAGTGTTTCTTCCAGCAGTGCTCCCCAGTCCTTAGCCTTTCCCAGCAGTGGCCTGATGGGGGGAGGGCACTGTCGCACATGCACTGCGCCCCCTTCCCACCCCGGGCAGCAATGATGGGTGTCACCGTCTGCTTCTCACAACCAACTCTTGGGCTTTTGAACAACTCAGCCCAGTTGTTCCACTGGTCCCGGAAGCAGCCTCTCTTATCTGGTAACACCCAGGAACCCCTTAGCTCCGAGAACTGGGGATCCCCAGAAATGCCAGGCAGACTGTGGTCTTTCCTAGAATGGAGATTCCACTCTGAAAGTGGCTCACCTCCCACCAGGATAGAGGCTGACGCCAGATGATTGGGCTTCTTGACTCTAGTATCTGCTTATTCTCGGCCAATTAGGGCTCTTCTGGTTGTGAGTGGCAGAACGCAAGACTCCAATAGGCTTAAAATCAGAAAACGGTCTTATTGGCATGTATGCAAAGTCACTTCAGTCTTGTCCAACTCTGCCACCCTCTGAACTGTAGCCCTCCAGGTTCCTTTTTCTGTCCATGGGATTCTCCAGGCAAGAATATGGGAGTGGGTTTCCATGCCCTCTTCTAGGGGAATCTTCCCAACCCAGGGGTTGAGCCCATGTCTCCTGAGGCTCCTGGATTGCAGGTGCATTCTTTACTGCTGAGCCACTGGAGAAGCCCTTTATTGGCTTTTCTAACTGCAAATTCCAGGGGGTAGATAGATTTTCAGGAGAGGCTGGCTTCAAGGGTGTGTGGCATTTCTACCCAGGAGCTCTGCTTTCTCTTTTTAACAAGTTTATATTGAATTTGTTACAATATTGTTTCCATTTTATGTTTTGGTCTTTTGGCCTCCAGAGATGTGGGATCTTAGCTGCCGGACAAGGGATCGAACCCGCAAAAGGGATCGGACCCGCACACCCTGCATTGGAAGGCAAAGTCTTAACCACTGGAAAGTGAAAGTGAAGTTGCTCAGTCATGTCCGACTCTTTGCGACCCCATGGACTGTAGCCTACCAGGCTCCTCCATCCATGGAATTTTCCAGGCAAGAGTACTGGAGTGGGTTGCCATTTCATTCTCCAGGGGATCTTCCCAACCCAGGAATTGAACCTGGGTCTCCTTCATTGCAGGCAAACACTTTACCATCTGAGCCACCAGGGAAGTCCACTGGACTATAAGGGAAATCCCTCTGCTCTCTCTTTTTATCTCAGCTTCTTTCTCAGGCTGGGTTTAGGTGGTGGCAAGATGACTGGCCTCAGCTCTAAGTCCACGTCCTGCCTGGCCAAGTTCAATGGCACACACACAGAGAAAAACAGTTCTCAATAGGTTCATTTTAAAAAAATTATATTTGAATGTCTTGTGTCTCATTGGATCTGCCCAGGTCCCAGGAACATCTCCAAAATCATCACTCTGGCCAGGGAAATAATTGACTATTCCAGGGTACCCAGCACACCCACCCCATGGAGCCAGCTACATCCAAGGCATGGGTCCAAGTGATTCCACAGAGAGAAAGTAGAGTTATTTTCCCCCAAAGAAAGCCTACTGAATGGCTGCTGGTGCGTAAAAGAAAAAGCATCCACTATAGAATCTGAAAGAAGAGCTTCTGGAACAAAAGCTTAGCAAACTGTCATGTATGAGACTGTCCTGCTTGAATGATAGCACTGAATGTAATTATACTACAAGTTTCTTGCTTCTTACCTAAACTAATTTCATTTCTGTGAAGTGGAAATTTGTGTTTTTTATTTTAAAAAATTCTTTTCATATGCAGTTTAAAAAAGTGCAGCACCATGGTTAAGCAAGACCTGAAACTCTCAAGCCCCATTGGGCCACTTGACAGTCATCTGATATTGAGTCAGTGACTTAACCTCTCTGCACCTGTTTTCCACCTACTCACTATGGTTAATAAAAGCTGCTTCTCGTTATGAGCCTTCATTGAAAGCATAGGCACAAAATACTTAGCACATAGAGCTAGGAGATGTGAGCTGTTATTTTTTAAAGAGATTTCAAGATGTCACAGACTCACTGCGTTGGCCCTGAAAGGATGTTTTGTCTACCGATTCCAGGGGAGGAAGCAGAACAAAAAGGGGGTAAGTGCTACTGCAAGGTGACACAGTTCACTAGGCACAGAGGTGGTTTGGAATCCAGGATCCCTAGTTCCTAGCAGAGCCAGCTGCATCGTGTTTCAGCCAGGCTCCTGCAGCAGTCCAGGACGATAACCCCAGGTCCGGGACATGAAGTGCCCAGACCCAGTCTCTCTGAGCATCTGCCTGGGAGGTGAGCTGCATCTTTGCCTTTGTAGTCTCCTCTATGGTGAGGGCAGGCTCTTGTGCCCTGGCTCTGGAGGTGTGATGGTGTGTGTGTGTGTATATGTGCGTGTGTGTGTACTTGCACAGGTGTGCTCTGGCCCCACCACTGAGACTTGGCTCCAGGAAGAAACAGCTGTAATCATGAAGCACGGGGCAGCCACCAGCCTGACCCTGAACCTGTGTCATCTCCACAACCCAGGAGTCATCACTTTGCCAGAATGGCCCCACACGCCCCATGGTTTCAGGCCCTAAAGAGACAAGCGGAGAATCTTGTTGAGGTCTCTGACAAGAGTCCGCTCTCTGAACCAGGCAAGAGATGAATGTGCCTGTGATTCTTGTCTTCTCACGAGAAAACATAAGATCTTACTCTGGTTATTTAGTGGGTAGATGCCAACCTCCAACCCTGTTATACCCAGGGCCCCAGGCCTGCAGAGTGCTGGTGCCCTGAGCCCAGCTCACTAAATGTCTACACATGTCTTCGGAGAGGACACGGCGTGTAAAGTCAGGCCCCCTCTGCCTCATCCTGACCAGGCATGTGCCTGGGCCAAGTTCCTGGTCCTTTCTGAACCTGTTTCTTGACCCGTGAAATGGAGATAAGCAAGCTGTCTCAGAGTTGCCATCTGATTTAACGAAATATCACGGACTGGGTGATTTCTGAAGCACATAAATTTATTTCTCACAGTTCTGGAGACCAGAAGCCTTCAGATTAAGGTGTCAGCAGATTCTATGTGGGGAGGGCCCATTTCCAGGTTCATGATGTTCAGTTGCTAAGTCATGTCCAACTCTTTGTAACCCCATGGACTGCAGCACACCAGACTCCTCTGTCCTTCACTGTCTCCCAGAGTTTGCTGAAATTCCTGTGTATTGAAATGGTGATGCTATCTAACCGTCTCATCCTCTGCCGCCCTCTTCTTTTGTCTTCAACCTTTCCCAGCATCAGGGTCTTTTCCAATGAGTTGGCTGTTTGCATCAGGTGGCCAAGTATTGGAGCTTCAGCTTTAGCATCAGTCCTTCCAATGAGTATTCAGGGTTGATTTCCTTTAGGATTGACTGGTTTGATCTCTTTGCAGTCCAAGGGACTCTCAAGAGTCCTCTCCAGCACCACCATTTAAAAGCATCAGTTCTTCAGTGTGCAGCCTTCTTTATGGTACCATACTCACATTATACAAGACTACTGGAAAAACCATAGCTTTGACTATACAGACCTTTGTTGGCAAAGTGATGTCTCTGCTTTTTAATCTGCTCTCTAGGTTTGTCATAGCTTTCCTTCCAAGGAGCCAGTGTCTTTTAATTTCATGACTTCAGTCACTGTCCACAGTGATTTTGGAGCCCAAGAAAATAAAATCTGTCACTGCTTCCACTTTTTCCCCTTCTATTTGCCATGAAGTGATAGGACCGGATGCCATGGTCTTAAGTTTTTGGAATGTTGAATTTAAGCCAGTTTTTTCACTCTCTTCTTTTATCCTCATCAAGAGACTCTAGTTCTCTTCACTTTCTGCTGTTAGAGTGGTAGTATCTGCAGATCTGAGGTTGTTGTTGTTTCTCCCAGCAGTCTTGATTCCAGCTTGTGATTCCTCCAGCCTGGCATGTCCCATGATGTACTCTGTATGTAAGTTAAATAAGCAGGGTGACAGTATAAGACCTAGTGCTACTCCTTCCCCGGCTTCTTAGGTGAAGGCTTCGGCTATGTCCTCACGTGGCAGGAGGGCTGTGGGAGCTTCTGCGGCTTCTTCTATAAGGGCACTAGTCCCATTTCTGAGGGCTCCACCCTCAGGATCTAATCACTTCCCAAAGCCCCCTCCTCTGATATCATCACATCTAGGGTTGGGAGCTCAAAAGATGAATTTGGGGAGGGGCACAAACCTTCAGTCTGTAGCAGATGCTGTAAAGAGGAAATGAAATGAGGCATGTGAAAACTACTTTGTAAGCCATAAAGTGCTATATGGGGCTATGGCTGGGATTAAGTCTTAAAAATTGATGCCAGGAAAGTGACTGGACATGGTCCAGAGGGAGACAATCACCGTCTTGGGCAGGTGATCAAACTGGGCTAAGGAGCGACAGTGAAGCCTGCCAGGGAGGCCAGGGTGCCCCAGAGCCGAGGGAGACAAGCTTGAGCCAGTGTCCTGCTCCATCCGTTGTGGGTGATCCCCTCCCCCCGATATACACACGATGACCTACATACACACACATACACGTGCGTGCACACACACACACACACAATCTTTCCCCAGCAATGGCAGCTTCAGCTAGAAGACACTGTGGAAAGAATGGAGAAGGCTAATCAAAGTGTCACGGTATCTCCACCTTGACCAACTGTTACCCCAGAGAAGGAGGCACTGGGGCAAACCCCCTAAATTGGGGGCTCTTAGGGAGAGAAGGCCTCCAAATCCTGTCATATGGGCCCCCTGGTTCTCAAAGCTGCCCGCACGTCACACACATTTTGGGAGCTTTGAAAAAACAAACACACAATTCCACAGGTCCTTCCCAGGCTCCTCTAAATCAAGATATCTGAAGGTGGAGCCTAGGACTTTATAATTCTATTGTTGTTGCTGTTTAGTTGTTAAGTCATGCCCGACTCTTCGCAACCCCATGGACCGTAGCCCACTAGGCTCCTGTGTCCATGGGATTTCCCAGGCAAGCCTCCTGGAGTGGGTTGCCATTTCCTTCTCCAGGCAATCTTCCTGCTATAATTCTGTAAATGCTCCCAAATGATTCTGCTACACAGCAAGCTGGAAGTCCCTAATAGAGTGACCGCTGACTCATAAAGACAGCATCATAAGCAACCCCTCTTTCTCCTGAGTGTCCCAGCCCTTAGCAACAATCCGTCCCTCCTAGGCCCCTGTGTCAATTGCTTCTGAAAACAGAAATGAGCCTTCTTCAAAGATTTATGTGACTCCTGGCAGACTGAGCTGCCAAGTCCCTGGAAAGGCTGGCATTGGGTGGGGGAGGGGGGCAGCGGCGGTGGCAGCTCCCACCCCCGCTGGACAGCTGGATGGGCAGGGTTTCTGGAGCGGGCATGCCCGCTGGGGCTGGGGCTCCTGCCTGCAGATGCCCATGTTTACCCAGGGCGAGCTGGAAGGACCTGGTTGCTGAGCCTGGTTCTCGGGAATTTGGACAGCTGTCCCTGGACAGCCACCAAGACTCTGCCTTCTAGACCAAGACGGAGAGCAGAGCACGTGGCCTCTGTGCAGAGGCTACAGGTAAGTGGCTTGGTCTTCCTGGTGTTTTCTGCCAGACCGGCATCTGTCACCTTACATTATTGTCATCTCCCATTTAGGTCCCTGCACCGTGATTCTTTTTAAAATAAATAAATAAAGGCAAGAGAAGCAGTCTGTGGCAGGGCTCCAAGCTTCTCTTAATTGCAAATTCCCTTAAGTACCACTTCCCTGGGGCTGCAGGCCCTGTCTGCTAGTCAGGACTGCTTCAGCCCGGCTGATTTTTAATAGGCATGCGGTAATTTTCAGCCTCTTCTAACTTTCCCTTTTGTTCACCCGCAAATCCTGCCGTGCCCTCATCCTGTGCAGGGGGTCTCAAATTATTGGAAGGAAGCTGCCTCTTTCTTTCATCTTTATATTCAAAAGAAAGAAGGAGAAATGGTGGATGACAGAAGAGAGGAGGGAAAGAGAGAGGGAGAGGGTGGGGGATGGAGTGACTGAAATGGACGTGATTGAAACTGGTTCTCAGGTGGGGCTGATAGAGGAGGAACAGGACTGTGGGAGTTGAGCAGATATTGAAATGACGATGGACTCGCTGCCCTGAGGCTTTCACCCACTCCTCTTGCTCTTGTCCGTCCCTTGAAACCTCATGGGCCTAGAAAGAGTTCACGCGCTTGGTCTTTTTTTTCCTTTTTAAAATTTTTCATACTGAGGTATAGCCAACATGCCATAGGATATTAATTCCAGGCCTAGACACTAAAGGGTTAACCTGGCACAACAGGGGCCTTTCAAGACCACG
The DNA here is from genome assembly GCA_006410675.1 of Oreotragus oreotragus. Classification (NCBI taxonomy): domain Eukaryota; kingdom Metazoa; phylum Chordata; class Mammalia; order Artiodactyla; family Bovidae; genus Oreotragus; species Oreotragus oreotragus. The sequence continues at coordinate 27,935 of SJYX01011893.1, forward strand.
CTGAGCCTTAAGGCATTTGTTCTGCTTGGTTGGTGCCTTCGCCTTAGAGGATGCTAAATATTTTGAATGTCACCTTGGGCCAAAGCATGGGGAAAAAAATGGGGGCAGTTTTGCTTTTTTCTTAGGGGAGATGGAGAGAAGAATGGGGAAATAAAAACTAAAAAACAAAAAGTGAGGATCAGTAGGCAGCATCCTAATGGGGCAGGTCAAGTATGCATTGTGTTTCAGCCTTTGCAAAATGGGCCTGAGCATATCTGTAGCAGTAGCTCTTGGGAACAATGCAAGTCTGTCATCAAAGGTCCCAGCCCTCCCTGAGAGCCCCAAGGCCTTGCTCTGGGAGAGTCCGGCTTGGCATGGGTCTGTCTCCCAAGGAAGAAGGGCTGGTCCCAGGCGGCGCCTGCTGCTGACTTCTTGCAGCCAGGAGAGGTGATGTCTGTGCAGAAGACACAGAAAGCCCTGGGAGAGGCAATATCAGAAACTGCTGGACTGATGCAAAATACACTTGCTAAATTGCCCGGGTGCCCTAGGAAATAGTTACACAGTAATATGGAGGGAGTGAAGGCCAGGAGATGGGAATTGTTCTGGACACTTCATTCTTCCCTGACTCAATAGACCTTCTCTCCTGTGATTGCCAGGCAAGTAAACCTGGCTGGCCTGAGCCCTGCAGGGTCACTAGGGACCCAAAAGCAGGCTCGTCACTCTGTGAAGGCAATGGCAGCTCTAAGGGGGAGGCCTGAGCAGGAAGTAAGTGGAGCTGAGGAGCCCAAGGGTTTGGGCCCCGAGTCCCACCACCCGGGGACCGCTCAGGACAGTTAGAGCCCTGGAGGCTGGCTGGGCTCTTTCCATTGCTTGAAAAGGAGGGTGAGGAGAGCTGGTCCTCACCCCCATTGCCCCCACATACCGACCCATTTAGGCTCAGTTTCTATGGCTCAAACCAAGTGGGAAACGCCACCTAAAACTCAGTGGCACTATACCTCCTTATTCCCTTAGGGCTGTCTGCACATCAACCCTGTTAGAAAGAGAATGGCATTTGGAGCCGGACACAATCGGGACTTCTCCTTGGAGACTGCGTACTCTGGACCTCACTGAGTCCCAGCTGCCTACTCTGTAAAAATGGGATTGTGGTTGCCACAGCCAGGTTGTGGGGAATCGCTGAACTGGAGGAAGAATCTGCACAGCGCGTGGGCCAGAGTGAGCGCTCAGGCAGTGAGCCGCCCCCTTCCTTGTGGTCATCCACTCCGGCAGCCTCTGCCTCCTTTCTGTAAAGTGTGGGTGCTGATACCCGTCTCCCAGGGCTGTCGGGAGGAGGAAGTGGGCATGGGTGCAAAAGGCCTGGCACTGTAGGCGCCAGACAGATTGAGGCTGCCTCTCTCCTCTTATTCCATCTTCCTGCTTGTTCCCTTCCAACTTAGAAGCAAAACAAACGTATTCATTCATTTATTTTTGGCGGCATCGGGTCTTAGTTGCGGCACGTGCGATCTTTGTTGTAGCACGCAGGATCTTTCACTGTGCCGTGCTCGCTTCTCTCCAGCTGTAGCTTGTGGGTTTAGCTGCTTTGCTGCATCTGGAATCTTAGTTCCCCAACCAGGAATCAAACCCATGTCCCCGGCATGTGAAGGCAGCTTGTTAACCACTGGACCATGAGGGAGGTCCCTCCCTTCCAGCTTTGATCCTAGAGGATCCCAACCTTCCTCTCTAGAGATGGAATTCTGGTTATCTGGGGTTTCAGGACGCTCAATCAATCTGTACGCATTTCTGACCAGAAACAGCATTCTGCCCCAGGCTCAAGGAACACTGGCTCCATCTGCTGTCATCTGGCTTCTCTTCCGGTTCCCCGCTCTGTCTCAGCAATGCCTGACCTTGCTCTTCCCCAGTACCTCTCTCCTCTGGGGCCCAGAGCCCCATCCCCGTCAGTAATCCTGGCTCTTGGCTGCCCCACGCCCAAGGCAGATGGTGTTGAGTAATGGGGCTTCTCCCTTGGTTGGATGGGCCAGCGGAGGCAGAGCTGACTTTAGCATCATGCTGGCATGCGGCTTTTTGGAGCTTAGCACTTTCTCTTCCTTGCTTGCGATCTGGGTGGGGAAGGGGAAGGGAAGCGGGGATGACGGTTTTGGAATCTTTCCTGCAGCAGGGGTATTTGTGGGCAGATTGCTTTCTGAGCCTCCAACTTCCCTGCCACTGAATTTCCCCCCGAAGACATCTCTCTTTGTTTGCCTGTATTTCACTCTGTCGGTGTCTAAAAGGCTTCTTCCATGTGCTTTTATATATTCATTTGAAATGACTCCTCCAATATTTAATCTTTATCAGAACCGGGAAGCCTGGTATTTATTTTGCAGGTCAGTTGCTCATCCATTTTCCTTGAGGCCTCTGGCAGGAGGCTGGAGAGCCTGATGCCCCCGGGGGGTGCTGCCATCAACATTAGTCCTGGTGACAGGAGGACAAATCAAAGCCCTGCACACTACCAGGGAGAAGATAAATCTGGCAAGAGGCTAATGAGTAAACTTGGCTGCGGCAAGAGAGGGCCTCCAAGACTATGGGGTGCAGGGGGTCATCTTCCAGGAGGCTGGAGTGAGCAGGCATGTGGTTAACATGGGTTGGGTTTTTCCAGTGAGGCACTGGGCACCAGCGTTTAAACTTCCAGGCAGTGGCAAAAGGCAGTGAGCAAGGAGGTCATTTCTCAAAGCATCTGACTTTTATCTCTCATGGGAGAGAAGCCCAGGAACGTACTTACACTGCAGCATGAGGAATTTGGGTTAGATACATGAAAGGACTTTTAGAGGATAAGCCTTGACCAGATACTTACAAAAAGTTCCAAAACAGCTTTCTTTTGTAGTTCCAGGGAGGTGGTAAAGAACCCACATGCCAGTACAGAAAACTTAAGATGCAGGTTTGGTCCCTGGGTCAGGAAGATCCCCTGGAGGAGGGCATAGCAACCCACTCCAGTATTCTTGCCTGGAGAATCCCATGGACAGAGGAGCCCGATGGGTTACCGTTCATAGGGTTGCAAAGAGTCGGACATGACTAAAGCAACTTAGCACGCACATAGGTCCAGGGATGGGTTAGAATGCACACGCATAGGTCTAAACAAGGGAACGGTCATCTATTTCATCTCCAGATATGTGTGGAACACCTATCTTGTATGGGCACAATGCTAAGTTCTTAAAACATAAAGGTAGTGCCTAATTGCAAGAAACTTACAGGGGGGTACCTGAAAACCTGGATGGCAATTTTCTTTTAAATCTGCTTAACTTCATTTGATTAGAAGTGGTTGCTTAGAGCCTTGTGTTAAGGAAAACTGGAACTCTTCATCTGGGTTTAGGAAGAAGGCACGTAGAAATCATTTAGGGATGTCTGCACTGGTACAGCGCAGTCAGTGGTATCTCTTGGCTCTGCCAAGGGAAAGGGCCTATCTAATTCAGCAAAGATGCTTCAGGCAGCTTCCAGGTGCCCAGTCCTATGCTAGGAACTTGGGGGGAGGGGTGAGCGTCTTTAGGCAGACTCCCACCGAGTTGGGAAAATACAGGAAGTAGTGATGAAACACTGTTAATCAGCACTGTCTAAAGTCCTCAAGGAGGGGAGCTGGAGGAGCTCATGGAAAAGGCAAGTAGAGGGGGACTGGAATTCTTGGGAAGGCTTCTTGTAGCGGCGAGGGAGAAGGGGGAACTCAGCAGAGGACCCAGGGAAGCCCACCCGGAACATCAATATTCCGCCATCAAAAGCTGTTCTGGAAGAGCAGATGAGAAAGGAGGGACCGAGGAGGACAGGAAAGCCCAAGTGAGCCGGCGTGTTCTTCCTTTCTTTTAACTTTCTCTGCCCTCTTCTCTCAGAAGCCTCTCTGGCTGGGAGCAGCCCACCTGGGCTGGTGCATTTCAAAGCGATACCTGGGTGGAGGGAGCTGTTCCTGGGGAAGCCGTGCTGACCCTGCCCTCGCAGGCATGTGATGAATATTTTATAGCCCAGATGTAATCCTGGCCACAATTTTCTCTCCTTCCCCTTGCCAGCACCCCTCTCCTCGCGGTCCTCCACCTCCACCCCAGCTCCAGTCCCCAGCCGCTCCCAAGTCAGGAAAATCAGTCAAAACATTTATCAGGAATCGGTATGAACCAGCCAAGCGCTGTGAAGAGCTAATCTGTGCAGAGCTAATAAGAATGAACAAAGTCACCACAGACTTCGCCATGGGCATCGCTGATAAGGATTTGTCAGAAGAATTGCAGGTAAAGATCAGAACAGCCCCGGGAAGTGGAATGCAAATGCCTCCCTTCCCAGGGCTCTGCCAGCGCCCCCTCTGTGCTGCTCATGGACCTGGAGGCTCTAGGGCAGTCAGAAACTCACCCGGAGTGGGGCAGGCAGGGAAGACAGCCAGATAGGGGTCCTGCAGAAGAGTGGTGCATAATCAGCTGGGCTGGTGGGAGCATGCATGTGGGCATGGCGTGGGGATCCGAGGGTGGGAAGGGGAAGGAAGAGTGCCTTTCCTCCACTCCTTAGAGAGGGACCGTGGTGTGCAGGCTAATGATGGGGGATTAGACACAGAAAGGAAGCTGAAACTCTAATGCTCTGACTACCTGATGAGAAGAACTGACTCATTTGAAAAGACCCCGATTCTGGGAAAGATTGAAGGCGGAAGGAGAATGGGGACGACAGAGGATGAGATGGTTGGATGGTATCACCAACTTGATGGACGTGAGTTTGAGTAACTCTGGGAGCTGGTGATGGACAGGGAGGCCTGGAGTGCTACAGTCCATGGGGTTGCAAAGAGTCGGACACGACTGAGTGACTGAACTGAATTGAAGATCCTAAACAACTAGGAAGGTGCTGAAGATCGGAAGAGGGTTTTGGAATTGCCCACCTGGAAACAGTGACAGCCAGCAGGGTCCGTGAGTCAGACAGACATGGCTGGGAATCCCCTTCTGACAGTTTCTCACTGCTGAGGCCTTGAGACTGTTGTTTTACTTCCCTGAGCCTCAGTTTTCTCATCCATCTATGCAACTAGTATTACCTCCTTCATAGGACTGCTTGTGAGAATTAGACAAGGTAACATTTCCATGAGCACGGCACCATGAGTGGCACAGAATAAGGCTCAAAAAATATTAGCTGTTTTCCTGTAATCAGCTTTACGGGCAGTTTTGCCTAAAGACAACTTATAACCTAATTGTATCATCCGGGCCTAGACAAACCTTTTCTGTAAAAGCTAAATAATATACATTTTAGACTTTCAGGCCATATGATCTCAATTGAAATTATTGAACTCTCTTATTAGAGCACCATTGCAGTCTCAGACAAAACTAGCATGGCTATGATCCAATTAAACTTTATTTTAAAGAACAGCTTTACTATAAGGCTTCCTAGTTGGCTCGATAGGTAAAGAATCTACCTGCAGTGCCGGGGACACAGGACATACTGGTTCAGTCCCTCGGCTGGGAAGATCCCCTGGAGAAGGGTATGGCAACCCGATGCAGTATGCTTGCCTGGAGTATCCCATGGACAGAGGAGCCTGGTGGGCTACAGTCCATGGGGGTTGCAAAAGAGTGGAACATGACTGAAGCAACTGAGCACACACACATAAGACCAGGAAGCCAGCTAGACAGGTTCTGGGGGCTACCATGTCTCTAGTGTAATTGGTCTGCAAACTCTTTTTTTGAATATCTTGAAAACAAATATTTACTTATTGCAGCATGTGGGATCTAGTTCCCTGACCAGGGATAGACCCCCAAGACCCCTGTATTGGGAGCTCAGAGTCTTAGCCACTGGATGACCAGCGAGATACCAACCTGAATATCTCATGGGGACTTCAAAGGGAGACCAAGGGCCAAGGTGCCTTTGAGCCAACAGGCTCCCTGCAGAGGCTGGAGGCAGCTGGAGGGGTAAGAACCCACAATTTTCAGGCTGTGGATAGGGCATGGGTGGAGGGCAAATTCTAATCAATCTCTGAGAGGATTTCCCTATAAATGAGACATGACTGTCCTGACTGCGTTATGTTTCTCCTCTATGCATCTTCATTGTAAAGTTTATTGTGGGGCTGATGCATTTTTACTGCATCTCCTAAAAGTAGACACATTTTCATCTTTTTCTTGAAATACATATCGTTAAATCTCTCTACCAATTCCTTCTGGCTTATTGGACTTGGGAGCAAGCTGTGAAGAATGATTTGTTTTCAGGCCACAAAGCCACCCCCAAGACAGGCCTCTGTCACACCCCTGTAGCCACAGGGGAGAGTCAAAGTAGGCAGGGAGGGAGGCTTTGGTGTGGGTGTAAATGAGGTTTTGGAATAACATTGGTTTCCCATTCCCTCACATGTTTTAAAATCTGATAGTTTTCTCAAGTGCTGAACTTGCCACTCTCCCAGTGCAATAATATTGTCTTACATTTGTGTGGGGCTTTACAGCTTAGAAAATACTTTCAATATATATATTACCTCTCAGTCCTCACCACCACTCTGTGAAGAAGCCAGCAGATCCATAAAAATTGCTCCTGTATCACAGAGGGATAAACAAGACTCAGAGTGTCTGATCTAGGACATTTGGACACCCGTGCAAGATCACGGGAGGTGAATAGTGACCTCCAGAGATATTGGGTCTTAATTGTGGAAGCCGTGAATGTGTCCTTATTTGGAAAAAAGTGATTAAGGATTTTGAGATGGGGGACATGACCCTGAATTTTCCCCTGTGGAAAATGTCCTGGAGAAGCACTCTTGCCCCAGGAGGGTCAGGCTTACAGAGATGATGCTGAGCTTAGCCAATCAGTTGATATGGAATGAGCCGTTGGTGAGGTGCTCAGAACTTCACAGGGAATTGGAAGCAGTGGCCCATGGCCTCACGATGCTCATGGGCTGGCTCAGGGAGAAAGAGACACAGGCTTGAAACGATTAGCCAAGGGAACAGGGTAGTGCCTGATGAAGTGCCTGCCTATGACATATGCACCTTAATTCCTGAGCTCATCAAGCTTCTAGCACAGCTTGGAAAATGCCCTGGCTTCTCCATGGAGGATCCAGGAAGAGGACCGAGCACTGCACGGACAGCATGTTCCCCCAAGAGCCTCTGAGACCCTTTGCTTTAGGCATATTATTGGTGTAAAGCAACGCGCTCTACAGTCCAGGCATTTTCCTCCTGTTTTGAGGATGGAAGTGACCATGTCCAGGCAGGGTCAGTGACCAAGTGCCAGATGTCCAAGCTCTACCCAGTGGAGGGGATGGTGAGGGTGACATTAGATGTGATCTCAAGGAGGAGATAGGGGCAATAAAGAGAAGAGTGAAAATAAATTAAAACAGAATTGGTTTCTTGTGTCTAATGGAGTTTTTCTTTCTCCATGTCTTTTCGTTTTTTTTTTTTTTTTTTTTCTGAAACAGCATTTGACATATGTAATAAGATACTGTCTGAAGCTACTCCAAGGAGTTGGAACTAAC
>SJYX01011893.1:36820-80428 GCA_006410675.1 Oreotragus oreotragus
ATGTCTTTTCGTTTTTTTTTTTTTTTTTTTCTGAAACAGCATTTGACATATGTAATAAGATACTGTCTGAAGCTACTCCAAGGAGTTGGAACTAACCTAACAACAACAACAACAAAAATGGAGTGGGAGGGGGCTCAGCTTCCCCCAAACCCCCAGGGTCCCAGGGAAGTCTCAGCTATTCTAGGACCACCCTGATGTCCAGTCCTGGACGGCCCAGTTAGGAGCGCTCTGCCCTCTGACCCAGGCTTTCCCAGTGGCTCAGTGGTAAAGAATCCACCTGCTAATGCAGCAAACGTGGGTTTGATCCCTGGGTTTGGAAGATCCCCTGGAGAAGGAAATGGCAACCCACTCCATTATTCCTGCCTATGAAATCTCAGGACAGAGGAGCCTGGTGGGCTACAGTCCACGGGGTTCCAAAGAGTCAGAGGGACTAAACAACAAACTACAAACCCTCTGGCCCACCTCTGGGAAAGTGGGCAAAACCCCAAATGTAAATATCCTAATTGGCATCTCATTAGCACAAGCCGAAAAGCCCATTGTTTTGGAAGAGAAATCTCCCAATCCCCCACCAATTAATCTTTGGCTACTGGAGGCTCCGGCCCACCATATCAATAGGGGCCCGGGGCTCTGGAGTGAGCTGGGAAAGGGGAAACAGTGACAGGCAGGATCTCTGAGCTGGAGAACTCCACCTTCCTGGGGTCCAGGCTCTGGCTAGCCTCCCTGGGGAGTGTCCCCACTGCAAGTGCAAGGAAGATGCCTGCTGCTGGGTCACCCCACGGGCAGTGCAGAGGTGGGTGGGCGCTGTGGGAGACAGGATGGGCGGTGGACAGCTGTGATGCACACCTGTGGTTTCTTTTTTTGCGGGGGTGGGGGGGTGGCGGTCAGAGGCATCTGAGTACTTTGCTGGTAGGATGGGCAGTCCCCCTATTCTGAGTCTTGCTGGGACACAGATCATGCTCTTCTCTAAAAAAAGGGGACAATTCTAGGTCTTGCTTTCCAAGCAGGGTGGGCACGTGTCCTCCGGTGGGCCAATCTGGTCCTCCCACCTTAGAATGACCCGCCCAGCATCAAAGGCAGAGAACGAGGGAGATCCGAGTGAGGAGGTTCGAGAAGATGGTGCCGGTGCCGACGCTGGTGCCGAGGCTGGCACCTTCCAGGGAGGGCCAGGCATCCCCTTAGTTTCTGGTTCTGTGACTGCACGGTCACCCATTTCCAAGCCTGGGCGTCCTGATGACCTTCCTGAAAACTGGGAACTCCTGGACATCTTTTAAATAAGTTCATTTTCTGCTAAATCTGCCAGAGTTGGTTCTCTTGCTGGAGCTAACACATCTGACTACAATCATGCATGTCAGCAGACAGAGCAGGAGGCTAGGAGGGAAATTCAGATTTCTGGAGAACGTAGCATAGACTGGGCTCCGGAATTGTTCCATCTCATTCTTACAAAGCGCTTTGAAATACCTAATGAATCATTTTCTGCACTTTCCAGTAGAGGAAGCCGTGGGCTCTACAGTAAGTGATAGGGGCCCTTTGAGAGCCAGGTTGCTGCCATCCTCCTCTGGGTTTTGCTCCATGCCATGCCCCTCCAGGTCCTTTTGCCCCTACCCCCACCATGGCCCAACCAAAGGGAGTAGGTGTCACGCTTTTGGACTGCTCCCTCTTTCTGGACCATCCCCATTCATATTTTAGGAGTTGACGTACACTTTTCCTGGGAAGTTCCCCCAAGATCCCACACCGCAGGTCGGAGTTGATGCCCCTCTTCCCTGCTCCGGCAGGGTCTGAGCCGGTCCTGTCCTAGCACTGCTTCTCTGCTCCCTGATGTTGCCTGCTCATCTTTAGAGACTGTACGTTCCTTAAGCCTAAGAATGACACCTTTGACTCACTGCTCTCCTAATGTTAGCATCTAGCACAATACCTCACGCTTTTTAATGGGCTCAATAAATGCATTCAAATTAAATTAATAAATCATCCAAATCTGGGCAATACAAATAAAACTGAGTGATTAAATTTTTCACTGCAAGAGGTACTCTCTGACCCAACAGAGGGAAACCTCCTTTGTGTTTTCATGGTAGAACTCAGAGGCAGAGGTGGTCTGGTTATGTAGAGACCTTTGTTCTAATGGGGATGATTCAAGGATGAATTCAGGGCTGGGTTCTTATATAGACAAGCCTCCTTTGGCCTTGGGGCTGGTTGTTAGTGAAGATTTGCTGTGGGGCCGAGGCAGTGATGGTAGCTGTGCCTGTCCCTGTCTGCACACTGCCTCGCTGTGAGTTCATACAGCTCCTCTGGGTGATGGTGGATGCCTGTGATACACTTGGCATCTCCAGTTTTCCACTCATTCCTCCTGAGAACAGCCCAGCCCATGAACTTTTTCTGGAAAATTAATTTTAAGATACAGGGCAAAGGAAAGCAGCCCGAGGAATGGTGAGAGTCGTTGGGGGGGGGGGGAGGGGGCGGGGTTGTCACTCAGCCTGGCTCCCGCCTCCCTCACTGGGCTGTACTGACATTCTGGCTACAAGAGACGCTTTGCCTGTGAGTGGCGCTGCCTCTGCCAGTCGGTTCTGAGAGGCCACATCTGCAGGTCTGCATTCAGAAAAACTTTTGATCAGGTGAGCACTCCATAAACAGGGCTCAAAAGACCGTCCCAGGCCACCTGTTCTGCATCCACAAGTGGCCTTAGGAGGCAGCTCTTGTCTGAGAGAACTTCCCTCTGTTTCATTATAAAACTCCACTTTCTGTGGCCCAAGGTCTCCACCTGCCTGGAGCTCAGCTGAATGAGGGCGGGTGGAGAAGACTGTCCTTGGATTGTTCTCATCACTAAGTAATTTCCAGGCAGCTAGGTGGGAGTCTCGGAACCATGCGAAGTGTTGTCTGGAGAAATCTCGCCCAGATATAACATTGAGACAACATTTAAAACCTCATTTAAGTGAACACAAAGAGAGGGCTCCTGGGTAAAAGAGACTTAATTAATCTCGTTTCTGTGTAGATACTTTTAATTAAATGTAACTCCACATTCCTTCCAAATAGATTGGAAGGGCTGGGCAGTCTTGCCACATGGTGGGGCTGGGTTGAGGGAGGCCAGCAGGTGGGTTCAGGTAATCAGAGGCACTGGGAAGTGTGCTGCCAGCCCAGGGCTAGAAAGCTGGGATGCAGCCCGCCTCCTCCTCTCTTCCTCTCCGAAGCCAGATGTCCCTCCAAGTATTGGCTCTGCCTTCCCGCCAACCCTTGAACGCCTCCCCTCTCTTCATCCCTCCAAGCTCAGCTTCCATGCAGACCCTTGACATCTGTCTCTTGGTGATGGCAACCATCTCATTTCCTCATCTTCCCAGACTCCATCGCTTTTAGTCCATTCTTTAAGAAGAGCTATTTCTTTATTCACTCTTGGCTGTGCTGTCTTCTCTGCTGCACTGGCCTCTAGCTTCTCACCGTGGTGGCTTCTCTTGCCTTGGGGCAGGGGTCTCGGGCACATGGGCTTTAGCAGTTGCGGTTCCCGGGCTCTAGAGTACAGATTCAGTCATCGTGGTTCATGGGCTTAGTTGCTCCACAGCACATGGGATCCTTCCCGACCAAGGATCAAACCTATGTCTCCTGCACTGACAGGCAGATTCTTTACCACTGAGCCACCAGGGAAGCCCTCTTTTAGTCCATTCTAATTCATCCAGCTAAATGACTCTTTGTTTCCTACATCTGTAACTCTGTTTCTGTTTTGCAGATAAGTCACTTGTACCCTTTTTTTAGATTCTGCGTATAAGTGATATTGTATGATATTTATCTTTCTCTCTGACAATTCACTCAATGTAACAACCTCCAGGTCCATTTATGTTGGTGCAAATGGCATTATTTCCTTCTTTTTTTTTTTTTATGGCTGAGTAATAGTCCATTGTATATAAATGACTCTTCTTAAATTCTTACTTTTACTATAACTATTACACTCCCGGTCAATAGCTCAAAATAACTTCCAGTGTTCAGGTTAAATGCAAGATTTTCCTCTTGAAATGGCCAAAGAAGGGTGTCTTGGAAGTTTGGTCAAGTTGAGGAGTGGCTATAGTGTCCGGAGAAGAAAACAAGATGAGGTGGATCCAAGGAGAAGTTTCCTGGCGTGGAACCAACCAGAATCAGGCAGACCATACAACAAGTCCACTTGAAGAGTCTAGCTACAGAGGGTTTTAGATCTGAGGCAGCAGGAACTGAGCATCTAAAAGAGAGGCAGAAATCTAACTGTAGGTGATACTTAGAGAAACTTTTTGATCCTTGAGAAGTTAACCACAGGGAATTTTTATAGGGTAATTGCTGCCTTGGCCAGAGAGGAGAGACCAGTTTGGTATGGCGAGAGGGTTACACTATAACTATGGCAAAGACTGGCTGTCCCCCAATACCTAGGTTTCTCCCTTTAATTCTGGCATGGCTTATCCACTGTTTTTTTGTTTGTTTGTTTTTACCTCGTCTCAACTCACCTGCAGATAAATGGGGTCAATGAAATGTGGGTGGAAGTGATGCATGCCCCTTCCAGATCCAGCCCTGAAAGTCACTTCTGAGGCCTTCTACATGATGTCTTTTGCTCAGCGTCTGGCTGAATGAAGTGTACTTTTCCTTCGTTTCAACTCTAAGATGAGAAGCTTTTTGAAGTTACTGTCAAGTTGAGCTGCATTTAGCATCATAACTTCAGAATCTACTTTGCCAGGACAGGACAGCTCGAGCCGAAACAGTGATACAGTGCGTGGGAGATCCGGGGGTAAGGGTCGCCGGGGCGGCAGGCAGCCTAGCGGACCCGAGCGGTATCGGCGGCGGCCTTTGGGATGCGTGTTCCCGGGAGACTGGCCAGCTCATCCGTCCGGCTCGGAGCTCCCGCCTCCACCGCCCAGGAGAAGCTCGGCCGCCTGTTGCCGCCCACCCCCGCCCGAGCCCCGGGGCCGCCCTGCCCGTGTTAACTGATCGGTGATAAAGAGCGCTGGTCCTTCAAGGGCCGAGAGCAGTAGGGGCCAGAAGGGGCTCTGCGCACAGATCTCGGGCTGGTGCTTTTCGGGGCGGCTCTGGGTCCCTTCCCCGCGGGGAGGCCGACGGGTCTCAGCCCGCCGGGCTCCAGGACTCCCACTTCTCAAGCGGCGGGCTGGGCCCTGGGGGGGCCTCAACAGCGTTTTCTGTAGCGTTCTGCTCCCCTCTTCTCCTAGCATCACTTCCCAAACTCCCTGCATTACTGCTTCACCCAAGGCACCCCTGTTCTGCCCAGGAGAGCAGGCAAGTAGCTCGGGGGAGCCACCGAGAAGCAAGGGGCCCGAACCCCCGCGCACACCACCACCCCTGTTCAGGTCGTAACTCACCCAGCTTCCCTGCGCCCTCCCACAGCTTCATCCCCGAACTCACGGCTGGGCGTCCCGCGGAACCAATCAGAAGCAGGAACAGGAAGCCGAGGCGGCTCTCAGGGCCACCCACCTCTCCCTTTGCCACCTGGATCCCAGTTTTGCAGGAGTGAAGGATGCCAGGTGAGAGAAGCGGGTCCTTGCCTCCGAGGCTCGCTCAGCGCGTCTGTGGCAGCGGGCGCTCCCCCGCGCGGAGGCGCCGCCCTAGGGCTCTCCCCGTGCTGCAGGCACTGGACGCCGCCCAGGAACTCGCGGAAGCCAGGGCTGTTGCCACTCCCCCCTCTTCCCACTCCGTGGAGCTGCACTTGGGCTGTGCTTGGGCTGACAGCCAGAATCTTCCTAGTCAGACCATTTTGTCATTTTGGTCTCTCTAATTAGTAGAAACTGATCAGAGGTCGGGGAAGAATTTCTGGCCAGAAGGTCATGGAGGGGCGAGCTCAGGGCTTCCTGCTCCCCCGTCTTGAGCTTGCCTTGGATGATCATTGACCTCTTCATTGTATTGAGTTTCCTTAGGGTTTTCCATACCATCTTATGAGAACTTGAAGGAACTTTTCTGCCAACCCAGTTATTGTTTCCGGTGCCAGTTCAGGTGGCAAAATAATTGATAAATGTTGTCTATATTCTGACTGTTCCACTGACCTGCCCTTCTCTCATCCCTCTCCCTCTCCTCCAGTTTCCTCAGTCCCAGAGACACAGCAGTATTGAAATTAGGCCCGTTCATCACTCTGCAAGTTTGCTTCGGTCCCATTTGTTTAATTCTCCTTCACAATTTCAATGCCAGTACATTTTGAAGAAGGATTCTGTGTAATTCTACAGGTTGTTTGCCCCTCCTTTTTTTTTTTTTCTGTATAATTGTACAACCTTTGAAAATTATACAAGTTATAAAACAGAAAACAAAAAGATGAGGAAAAGCAATAAAAAATAGGTCCTCATCAAACTTATATACTTTTGCACAGCAAAGGAAACCATACACAAAACAAAAAAGGCAAACTACAGACTGGGAGAAAAGATTTGCAAATGATGCAGCTGACAAGGGCTTAATTTCCAAAATATACGAAAAGCTGTTACAACTCAATAATAAAGACAGGGAACCCAATCAAAGAATGGGCAGAAGATCTAAACAGACATTTCTCCAAAGAAGGCTTGCACATGGCCCATAGGCATGTGAGGAGATGCTCAATATCAGTGTTTATTATTTTAATTAATTACAAATTTTTATTGTATATTGGAGTATATAATTGATGAATGGAGAAGGCAATGACACCCCACTCCAGTACTCCTGCTTGGAAAATCCCATGGATGGAGGAGCCTGGAAGGCTGCAGTCCATGGGGTCACTGAGGGTCGGACACGACTGAGAGACTTCACTTTCCCTTTTCCCTTTCATGCATTGGAGAAGGAAATGGCAACCCACTCCAGTGTTCTTGCCTGGAGAATCCCAGGGATGGGGGAGCCTGGTGGGCTGCCGTCTATGGGGTCGCACAGAGTCAGACACGACTGAAGCAACTTAGCAGTAGCAGTTGATGAAAAATGTGTGTTACTTTCAAGTGTACAGCAGAGTGATTCAATTATACATATACATGTAGCTATTTTTTTTTTAACCAATTCTTTTCCCATTTATGCTATTACAGAATATGGAGCAGAGTCCCCTATGCCACACAAGTCCTTGTTGGTTATCTATGTTAAGTACAGTAGTATGTATATGTCAATCCTAACCTCCCAGTTTATCTCTCTCCATCACCTATCACTTCTGGATATATGCCCAGGAGTGGGACTGCTGAATCATATGGTAGCCTGAACCTGCCTGCAATGCAGGAGACCTGGGTTTAATCCCTGGGTCAGGAAGATCCCCTGGAGAAGGAAATGGCAACCCACTTCAGTATTCTTGCCTGGAGAGTTCCATGGATGGAGGAGCCTGGTGGGCAACAGTCCCTGGGGTGGCAAAGAGTCGGACAAGACTTAGCAATTAAATCACCACCACATGGTAGCCCTGTTTTTAGTTTTGAAAGGAATCTCCATACCATTCTCCACAGTGCGTGTATCAGTTTACATTTTCACCAACAGTGTGGGAGGGTTCCCTGTTCTCCACAGTCTCTCCAGCATTTATTGTTTGTTCAGTTCAGTCGCTCAGTTGTGTCCAAATTTTTGTGACCCCGTGGTCTGCAGCACGCCAGGCTTCATGTCCATCACCAAGTCCTGGAGCCTACTCAAACTCACAGACTTTTCAAGACGGCCATTCTGAGCAGTGTGAGGTTCCTTGAAGGGGAAGGAGGATAAATGTCAGAGAGTGAGCAGTGAAAGCTAAGGCGTCTCAGCCCCAGGATCCAGGGCACCTAACTGGGCGACAAGGGCCGGCTTTAGGAGACAGAGCAGAGGTGGCTGCACAGGCCTCTCATCGCACTGGCTTCTCTCGTCGCCAAGCAGCGTTCTAGCTTGCTGGGCTTCCAAAGCACACGGGCTTAGTCGTCCCGTGGCACGCGGGATCTTCCCTGACCAGGGACCACACCTGTGTCCCCTGCACTGGCAGGCGAATTCCTATCGCTGGCCCACCAGAAAGCCCCTGCCCCATCTCCTTTATCCATTCATTTGTCGATTGCCATTTACGTTGCTTGTATGGCTTCTCAGGTAGCTCAGACGGTAAGGAATCTGCCTTCTGTGCGGGAGACCTGGGTTCAGTCCCTGTGTTGGGAAGATCCCCTGGAGGAGGGCATGGCAACCCACTCCAGTATTCGTGTCCGGAGAATCCCCTGGACAGAGGAGCCTGGTGGGCCACAGTCCAGGGGGTCGCGAAGAGCTGAACACGACTGAGCTACTAAGCACGCACACATTCTCCTTCCCCTGATGGTGGCTAGGCCCTGGTTCCCAGCTCTTACCCTGGGCCCACAATTCTCCAGCTGAACAGCTTCAGGTTCTGAGCCCTTGCCCCATGTCTCCCCCAGGCTCTGGGTCTGTTCTGAGCAGGGGTTCAAGGCGTTAATTCTCCTCCAAGAGAAGGAAGGGTTTGGGCCTGTTACTGTCCTAATGAAGGAAAGTCTGTTCCNAAGAGCTATTTCTTTATTCACTCTTGGCTGTGCTGTCTTCTCTGCTGCACTGGCCTCTAGCTTCTCACCGTGGTGGCTTCTCTTGCCTTGGGGCAGGGGTCTCGGGCACATGGGCTTTAGCAGTTGCGGTTCCCGGGCTCTAGAGTACAGATTCAGTCATCGTGGTTCATGGGCTTAGTTGCTCCACAGCACATGGGATCCTTCCCGACCAAGGATCAAACCTATGTCTCCTGCACTGACAGGCAGATTCTTTACCACTGAGCCACCAGGGAAGCCCTCTTTTAGTCCATTCTAATTCATCCAGCTAAATGACTCTTTGTTTCCTACATCTGTAACTCTGTTTCTGTTTTGCAGATAAGTCACTTGTACTCTTTTTTTAGATTCTGCGTATAAGTGATATTGTATGATATTTATCTTTCTCTCTGACAATTCACTCAATGTAACAACCTCCAGGTCCATTTATGTTGGTGCAAATGGCATTATTTCCTTCTTTTTTTTTTTATGGCTGAGTAATAGTCCATTGTATATAAATGACTCTTCTTAAATTCTTACTTTTACTGTAACTATTACACTCCCGGTCAATAGCTCAAAATAACTTCCAGTGTTCAGGTTAAATGCAAGATTTTCCTCTTGAAATGGCCAAAGAAGGGTGTCTTGGAAGTTTGGTCAAGTTGAGGAGTGGCTATAGTGTCCGGAGAAGAAAACAAGATGAGGTGGATCCAAGGAGAAGTTTCCTGGCGTGGAACCAACCAGAATCAGGCAGACCATACAACAAGTCCACTTGAAGAGTCTAGCTACAGAGGGTTTTAGATCTGAGGCAGCAGGAACTGAGCATCTAAAAGAGAGGCAGAAATCTAACTGTAGGTGATACTTAGAGAAACTTTTTGATCCTTGAGAAGTTAACCACAGGGAATTTTTATAGGGTAATTGCTGCCTTGGCCAGAGAGGAGAGACCAGTTTGGTATGGCGAGAGGGTTACACTATAACTATGGCAAAGACTGGCTGTCCCCCAATACCTAGGTTTCTCCCTTTAATTCTGGCATGGCTTATCCACTGTTTTTTTGTTTGTTTGTTTTTACCTCGTCTCAACTCACCTGCAGATAAATGGGGTCAATGAAATGTGGGTGGAAGTGATGCATGCCCCTTCCAGATCCAGCCCTGAAAGTCACTTCTGAGGCCTTCTACATGATGTCTTTTGCTCAGCGTCTGGCTGAATGAAGTGGATCCATGAGAGGACTCCAAGGCTCTAGAGAATGACAAGGACATTAGATAGATGGATCCCGAGTCTCCAACTGTACCACCATGTTGGACTGTGACGTGATCTCACTCATGCACTATGGCAAGCCGCTGAGATTCAGGGATTGTTTGAGGCAGCAGTTAATCTGTCCTGACTGATATATTAGGCATCCTGCATTAGGTATACATTAGGAACACACAGAAGACAATGGAGCAGGTGGGCAGGACCACCTTTAGCCTCTACAGTGAGGGCTTGTGAAGGTTGCTTCATAAGGATAGAGCCATCTCTCAGCCTTATCGGCTTCTGTGGGCCCTTCTTCTCTGTTCCTCTATAAACTTGAGGTGGCCCCTGATGACGCAGCAGAGGAGGAGAGTTAGAGTAAGTGTGTTAGTCAGCTTTCTGCTGTGATGCTACCGCAAAGCTTCCAGTTTGCAACAACCGGCATTCACAGGCCTCACTCACAGATTTGTTTGTAGATAGGGTGGCAGCCCTGCTTCAGGCTGAGGACTGTGTTCAGATCTGCTCCACGTGTCTCCAGTTCTGGGATCGCAGCCTCGTGGCAGATGGCGGCGGCACCAGCCACCGAGCTAAACCACACAGGCAGGCTTCAGCTCCCACTCACGGTGCCTCCACTCGCATCCCATTCATCAAAGCAAGTCACAAGCCCAGAGTCAATCGGGTGGAGATGTTTACCCTGCAGACTGTGAGACTCGGCAGAGTCTGAAGGGAAGAAGGATTGTAGAGAATTAATAAGGCATTGTGTGTGTGTGTGTGTGTGTGTGTGTGTGTGTGTGTGTGTGCGCGCTCCATCATGTCTGATTCTTTATGACCCCCACGGACTGAAGCCCACCAGGCTCCTCTGTCCATGGAGTTTTCCAGGCAAGAATACTGGAGTCGATTTCTAGGCCCTCCTCCAGGGGATCTTCCTGACCCAGGGATCGAACCAGCATCTCTTAAGTCTTCTGCATTGGGAGGTGGGTTCTTTATCATAGTGCCACCTGGGGTACGTGTGTCTGAACCACTTTCCTGTACTCCTGAAACTAACACAACATTTCAACTATACTTCAGTTAAAAACAGTCTCAGTTTCTCGTCCTGCTGTGAGTGACTGTGCTCCTTTGGCAAGTCGCTTCTCTCTGGGCCTCGGTGTAACTACTGGGACGTGAGAGAGGTGGGCAGGGTGATTTCTAATGTGCTTTCAAGCTCGTATTGTTGAAGACTCTACGACACTGGTCTCTGTGATCCTAAGCCCTGACCTCTGAGATCCTATTGTCTTCAAGCCAGAGGTGTGTGCTCTGCCCCAGCAGAGAGTCTGGGAGGGGCTGCTTTCTGCAGAGCCCTTCCCACCCAGGGACAGTGGGGAGGAAAGAGGAGCTTGAAAGCGGACTCAAGTATATTTCTCTGTGCACTTCTAAAAGCCCTTAGATCAGGCTGCTCAGGGCCTGATAATTTTTCCATTAAGAGGAAATAATTTTCTGGGTCTGTTTTGGTTGTATTTATCTGCAGTTGACAGCATCAGCCGCCTCAGCCGTGACACGCCGACCGTCCCCCAGACCAGGCATGTGCTTGTGGGGGAAGCAGAGGGTAGAGGTCTCCGCATCTCCCATCCTGGATGAGGGGACCAGACAGCTACTGCCTGACCCCGGTATCCATCTCATCTGACCCAGCCATGACCTCAGGTAGCTCCCACTCCATTTTCTTTCCTAAAAAAGAGAAACGTAAACAATAGCCCAACAGAGAAACCCACCGCTGTGCCGTCTCCACCCCAGGCCCCCCGCCTCCTGCCTATCGCTTCTTCTAAGCTGGCTTGACAATAACCATTCATCACAAAAAAGAAAACAAAGTACGGAGAAACAAAAACCAATCTAAGGCCGCAAATTGACGTCAAACTTTGAAAAATGGACTGTGAGGGGTTGGTGCAGTGCGCTCCTTTTGCTTTTCAGAGCAGATGGGCCTGGGCAGCGCCTGTCACAGGCCGACATGGCCCCGAGTTCAGCTTGGAGGTGATTACAGTCCAGGGAGCAGATCTGACTTTCAGAGGTGACATTGGGTAGAGGACGGGAGGAAGAGTCCTCGGGGAATCGTGAGCAGAGGAAAGTCACCTCTGGTGCTGGGAGGATGCTCCTCCTGAGCGAGGGTCTTGAATGGGCCGGGCCCGGAAGAGGGTAATTCTGGCTCCATGCCATCCTACTGGATTCTGTTCCCTGTGGAGCTGGGGTATGAATGCCATCCTCACAGATCTGGCTTTAGGAGAGGGAAGGAAGAATTCACAGATCTGGGTTCCTCACACTTGTACATGTAAAGGCCTTTACCAAGTTCAGGGCACTTTCAGAGTCTCGATTTCCCTCCAGGCAAGCTGGGGGAATAAGCAGAGTAGCTTGTCTTGTTCCAGAGCTGAGAGAATAAGTTGCAAAGGCACTCTGTAACTCACCCAGAGTCACAGGGTTGGACTTGAACCTAGGTCTCTCTGGCTCCAAAGCCAATGATTGTTTTTGTTTTCAGGACACGTTGAACTGGTAGCAGTGTGAGGCATCATCACAGATGCCTAGGTTTTTCAGAAGAGGAATCTCAAGACCAAAGAGGAGAGCTGATTTAGTTAAGGTTCCAAATTTCTCAGAGTCTAGAGTATGGGCTTCTTGAGCCCCAAACTAGTTGAAAGGGCCATGCCTTGAGACAAGGAGCTCAGGGCCAGTGCACTGGGACAACCCTGAGGGATGGGGTGGGGAGGGAGGTGAGAGGGGGATTCAGGATGGGGGACTCATGAACACCCATGGCTGATGCATGTCAGTGTATGGCAAAAGCCACCATAATATTGTAAAGTAACTAGCCTCCAATTAAAATAAATAAATTAATTTAAAAAAAGAGAGAGAGAGAGAGAAAGGGCCATGCCTGCAAAACCCCAGTGAAAGCTAGGAATCCTCCAGTGGGATTCCCCTGGGAAGCAACTAGGATGGTGATTGGTGAGGGCCAGATGGGATGTTTTGTTCCATGGCTTCCTATTAAGGGATGTGGTACCTTTGTCCCTTAGACCAGACCTGAGGCAGCCAAAGGATAACAGAGAGATGGAAGGGATGGCCATTTGTTGTTGTTCAGTCGTGTCTGACCTGTTTGCGACCCCATGGACTGCAGCACGCCAGGCTCTGATGTCCTTCACTATCATCTGAAGTTTGCTCGAATTCATATCCATTGAGTCGGTGATGCCATCCAACAATCTCATCCTCTTTCTCCTCCTCCTTCTGCCCTCAATCTTTCCTAGCATCAGGGTCTTTTCCAATGAGTCAGCTCTTGGCATCATGGTACCATAGTATTAGAACTTAGCTTTAGCAACAGTCCCTCTAAAGAGTATTCAGGGTTGATTTCCTTTAGGATTGACTGGTTTAATCTCCTTGCTGTCCAAGGGACTCTCAAGAGTCATATCTTTTTGTTTTTTCATACTGTTCTTAGGGTTCTCCAGGTAAGAATACTGGCGTGGGTTGCTGTTTCCTCCTCCAGTGGACCACACTCTGTCAGAACTGTTCATTGTGACCCATCTGTCTTAAGTCTGCATGGCATGACATGGCTCATAGCTTCACTAAGTTATGCCAGCCCCTTCACCACAATAAGGCTGTGATCCATGAAGTGTGGATGGCCATTGGCCCCCAGGTAACCATGTGTGAAGAAGGGTTGTTCTGTTTTCCCAAGGAAACCACTCTTCCCTCCCTTCTCCTCTTGGATCCATATACCTGCTCTCTAGGCTGTTCATCAGTGCCCTTGCATGTTAAGTTGCTTCAGTTGTGTCTGACTCTTCATGACCCTGTGGACTGTACTCCGCCAGGTTCCTCTATCCATGGGATTCTCCAGGCAAGAATACTGGAGTGGGTTGCCATGCCCTCCTCCAGGGGATCTCCCAACTCAGGGACTGAACCCATGTCTCTTACACATCCTGTGTTGGCAGATGGGTTCTTTACCACTAGGGCCACCTGGAAAGCAAGGAGCAGCAAATACTGTGGGCATCCCCCACCCCCTCTCCGCCTGCAGGCAAACTTCCTTCTCTTCTGATCCATTTCTTCAAGGCTTGCCCTCTGTAAGAGGATCCAGCTAATCTGACAGGCTTAGTGAAGGTGGACTGCCTGGGTTCAAATCTGGGTTCCACCATGTATTAGCCCCATATCCCTGAGCAAGTTAATTAACCTAGCTTAGCTGCAGTTTCCTTATCTGAGAAATGAGACTAATCATACTTACTTCATAGGGTTATTGGGAGTTTAAATGAATTTATGTAAAGAAGTTAGCACCATGCCTGAAGCATAATAAACATCCGATAAATGTTAGTTATTTTTAGTTTTTAAGCCTATTCATGTTCCTGTCTGGGTGGAGGCTAATGATTCACTCATTCTGAAGTTAAAATAGATGTGCTTTTCCAGAGATCTAATTGAGGAAAGGCCTTACCAGAAAGAGAAGGAGACTTTATTCCCAAGACACTCCTCTGGAACAAAAGTAAGTAGTGGTGTCTCCCACATAGAGAATTCCATGGACTATATAGGTTGCAAAGAGTCAGACACAACTGAGCAACTTTCACTTTCACTTTCAAAGGGCTTCGCTGATAGCTCAGTTGGTAAAGAATCCATCTGCAATTCAGGAGGCCCTGGTTCGATTCCTGGGTTGGGAAGATCCACTGGAGAAGAATACCCACTCTGGTATTCTTGGGCCTCCTTTGTGGCTCAGCTGGTAAAGAATCCACCTGCAATGCGGGAGACCAGGTTTCGATCCCTGGGTTGGGAAGATTCCCTGGCAAAGGGAAAGGCTACCCACTCCAGTATTCTGGCCTGGAGAATTCCATGGACTGTATAGTCCATGGGGTCACAAATAGTTGGACATGACTGAACGCCTTTCACTTTCACTTTCAGCTAACCTCAGAGCACATCATAAGCTCCAGGGATGGATCACCAGCTGAAGTTTAGATCTGTCTGCCAAGGTCCTGATTTGAATTAGAACTCCTCAGCTGAAACATGGAGCAGGAGACTTTAGAACTACAGCTAGGTGACAAAGGGGACGCAGGTAGGTGAGTGACGTGGGACAGGGCAACAGGTCCCCAGGGACTGGGTACCATCTCAGCAGAGCCAGGTAGTACATGCATGGGATTTGCATCTGATGACCCAGATTCCAGGATTGCCTCTTACCCTCCATCTATTAATGATACATATTTGGAGAAGGTATTTCATTTCTCGAAACTTCTATTTTCTCTTTGGGACAAGGCTGAAATAGATATTGTAGATAAAAAAGCACTTTGTAAATGACATACTAAGGTGTTATTTTTTGCTTTGCATGGCTTTTGATTGAGGTAAAGTAATTTTAGATTCAGTAAATACTCAGCTAGTTCTTCCCTGGTGGCTCAGTGGCAAAGAATCCGCCTGCCGCTGCAGGAGACACAAGAGATGAAATCACACTCCCTGGGTTGGGAAGATCCCCTGGAGAAGGGCACGGCAAACCCACTCCAGTATTCTTCCCTGGAGAATCCCATGGAGAGAGGAACCTGGAGGGCTACAGTCCATGAGGTTGCAAAAGAGTCATGCATGGCATAATAACAAGATATACTTAGTTCAGTTCAGTTCAGTCGCTCAGTCGTGTCCAACTCTTTGCGACCCCACGAATTGCAGCACGCCAGGCCTCCCTATCCATCACCATCTCCCGGAGTTCACTCAGACTCACTATATACAGCCTTGACGTACTCCTTTCCCAATTTGGAACCAGTCTGTTGTTCCATGTCCGGTTCTAACTGCTGCTTCTTGACCCGCATACAGATTTCTCAGGAGGCAGGTAAGCTTGTCTGGTATTCCCATCTCTTTAAGAATTTAGCAGAGTTTGTTGTGATCCACACAGTCAAAATAATGAGTGAGAACCATTATAGAAAATGACCCTGTGTTTCCTCCACCCTTCCACAAGGTGAGTGCACCATGAGAAGACAGCCCTCTGTGAGCCAGACATCTTCCAGTGCCTTGATCTTGGACTTGCCAGATTCCAGAACCATGGGGAAAACTTTCCTGTTGTTTGTAAGCCACCCAATGTATGGTTACTTGTTATAGCAATCCCATGGGACTAAGACAAGGAGGAAGGGAGCTCTCAAAAGCCTGGTTTCTAAGACACGGGGTTCAAGTCCCCTGAAAGACAAGACAGGCAGAGGGCAAACTTAGTGTCTTTCCACCCTTCCTGCATCTTCATTGGTGTCTCCATTTAACCCTTGATGTTCTGTAGACACTGTGGCTGAGGACTTCCCCAGGGTACATGCGGATGCCAGTATAGTAGCCCTAATACACATTGGGGAGAGGAATCGGCTATATGGAAAGGAGAGTGCCAAGGGCAGGACATGTGAAAAAAAAAAAATGTGACCCTGTCTGAATCCCGCAGTTAACAACCTAGCTGAAAAAGCGGACCATCCCGTGGAAAGTAGTGGTGAGGATTAGGGCGACCTCCTCAGGACAGCAGGGAGGACTTGGCAAGTGGGCATTGGCTCTAGGGTTTTCTGGAGGGGGGCCAAGGGGTGATGTGGGAGGGGTGAGGTGGAGTGTGGTTGGGTTGGCTAGGGAAAGGGAGAGGGGGGGCAGGAAGGGTAGGTTGTATTTAAAAGCTGCTGGGGAGTAGTCTCCAAGGTCACAGCTCAGGTTCCCAAGTCCCCACTTTTCTGTCGAAGCTGCTTCTGCTCCCTCTGGACAGAGTCCAGGACACGCAGGCCGTGAGTGTCTAAGGGTGGATCCGGGGGTCTTGCCATGCAGGCTCCTGGCTTCCCACCTGAGCTGCTGGAGAGATCTGAGAACACCTGCGATGAGCGGTGAGAGATGAGGGAAGGTGGGGAGAAGGGCGAGGTGGGGAGGAAAGAGTTGGGGGACAGTGAGGGGTCTGGGCCTGGAGAGGTGGGAGGGGTGCGGTGGAGAGGGTTGGGTCCCCTCCTCCACCTGCTGTGCCCTCCACAGGAGTCCCTCCCCCTGAGCTTAGTAGGCAGGAGGGGATTGAAGGGGATCCTATTGCTCAGAGGCTCCAAAGTGAAAGGCACTCAGTCGGGTCCAACTATACAGTCCATGGAATTCTCCAGGCCAGAATACTGGAGTGGGTAGCCTTTCCCTTCTCCAGAGGATGGTCCTGACCCAGGAATCGAACCGGGGTCTCCTGCATTGCAGGTGGATTCTTTACCAACTGAGCTATCAGGGAAGCTCCAGGCTGGCTAGAAACTGAGGGAGAGAATGCAGTTCAGCTCCTGGGCCTGGGGGAGGCGTCAGCTGGTGATGGCAGGTGATCCCAGTTGACACCTGTCACAAGGCAGTTTCAAGCTAAAAAAAGAAGGTACATGATAGGGGGTGTCAGCTACTTCCCTGTCCCTGCCAGTTTTTGGTTCCCTTGGAAACTCGGTGTCCAGGCCAGAGGGTCCAGGCCCAGAGAAAGGAGAACCTGGGGAGCCGGT
Source organism: Oreotragus oreotragus (assembly GCA_006410675.1). Taxonomy (NCBI): domain Eukaryota; kingdom Metazoa; phylum Chordata; class Mammalia; order Artiodactyla; family Bovidae; genus Oreotragus; species Oreotragus oreotragus. The sequence goes on from SJYX01011893.1 coordinate 53,878, forward strand.
CACCACTGAGGCCTCTTCAGCAACAGTCCTGACATGCTGCTTACCCCACACTCTCCACGCACAGCTGTCTTCCCACACTTCAGCCCCCACAGTTACACACACAAGCCCCCTCGCCGTCCACACTGCCCTCCATCACCCACAGCCCAGCCTGACTCTCCAGCCTCCCACTCAGCCCTCTCATATACACGTGTTCCCCACATAGGCTCCATGCTTCTCACTTACACTCCTTCCACCCTTGTGCACGTCACCCTTCCTGAAATTTTCCATGCAGGTCTCCTCACACCCCCTTCCCTCTGTGCACACCCCATCCCCCATGCCCACACACTTTATTTCACACACAAGTGCCTGCTTGCTTGCCCCACTGGCTCTCCACCCTCTGCAAAATCACACCACGTTCCCTTCCCAAAGGGACCCTGGCTTCCTCACACTGTCTGTACAAACTGCTTCACACAAATTCCACACGGAAGGCTCCCATCCATGTCCACTGCCACCCAGAAACTTCCCCCTCAGCCATTTCCCTTCACTCTCTTCCTCCTCTCTGGGGCCCCCAGGGCACCCCTCTCTGGGCCCTCTGCATATGCATATGTCCACTCCCCTTCTGTCCCAGGCTCACCCATCCACAGTCACACACACACACACACACACCAAGGTTCCCCACATTCTCACACACTAGTTGTGGCCGCTCCCCACACATCCAACACACTCTTTCCAGCATTCCCTCACTCTCTTCACATTCACCTGTCTATTACAAATTAGTGTCACTGCCCCACACACACGTAAGTAGGAAATGGCAACCCACTGCAGTATTCTTGCCTGGAGAATCCCATGGACAGAGGAGCCTGGAGGGCTACAGGGTACCGGCTCGCAAAGAGGCAGACAGGACCGAGCAACTAACGGTCACTCCTCTCTTCTGCCCTCCTCCTCTCATGCATACCCTCTCTCTCTGTCTCTCTCTCACATACACACACAGTCACACTGACCAGTTCTCCCCAAGATACTGGGCCTCCCAGCTGCTGCAAAGCCACACACAGCTCAGGGTGGCTGGGAAGGGGCTGGCTGCCAGGACTCTGCCCCAGGGCCGAGCAGGAGTTTTAGGTCTCTGCCTGGGTCCTACCTGGAAACATGCTGTCTCCTTTTTAATGTCCCAGCCCCATATCTGAAACTACTCATCAAACATGCTCCAACTGGCATACAGCCCCAAGCCCCCACGAACAGTCACCTTCATGCATTAATCGACCTAAAATGAATGTTTGTGTGTTGTGCTGAATAGAAATCCTCTTTTAGTTACAGGATTCTCCCGCTGTCATGTATTGATCAGTGTACCCTTCGCTGGTATTTCTTTCCTCGTCTACTAGGTGTCACATTTCTAGGCGCCCCTGGATCTGTTTCTTAACTGCTCTCCTGCCTTCCTTCTTGCTCACCAGTTCCCTTTGTGCTGGGAATGCAGCCTAGCCCCGCAAGCTTGGTTGGGACAGTGAAGTCTTCATAAAAATGACCACAGACGCTATGGCTTGAAACAACCAAAATTTATTCTTTCAAGATTGTGAGGGTTAGAAGTCTGAAATCAAGCTGTCAGTAGGGCCTTCTCTGAAGGTTCTAAGGGAGGCTCCATCTTTTCTCTTCCTGACTACTGGTGGTTGCGTGGAGAAGGAAATGGCAACCCACTCCAGTGTTCTTGCTTGGACAACCCCCATGGACAGAGGAACCCGGTGGGCTGCAGTCCACGGGGTCGCAAAGAGTCAGACATGACTGAGAGACCATGCACAGCACTGCTGGTTGCCAGAAACGCTTGGCATCGCGTAGCTCCCGTGTCTACTTCTGTCCTTCCGGGACACTCGTGTGTCTTGTTTTCCTATATCCATCTCTTCTTTAAAGGCGTGCCTCTTGATAAAAGCACCAGTCTTTGGATTAGAGCCCAACCTAATCCAGGCTGACCCCACCTTGGTTGGATTACATCTGCATACACTCTATTTCCAGGTGAGGTCTCCTTCACCCAATGGTAGGACTTCACCACATTTGAGCCCCTAAAATAAAGGACTTTCAATAAACATTCATGTGATTCTCATTGGGCAAAAAGGAACAGTGTATAATTGAATTCTCTGCATCACTGAATATATTCTTGACAGGAGAAAACTTCAAGTTTGTCTAGACAGTAGTGAAAACTGAAAGGTTAAATTTTTTTCCGAGGTTGTCTTCTTCTCGTCCTAGTATGCATGTATGAACTCAAACATCCTCTGTGTTTGAGCATTGTTTTCAGGCGTTTCTGAGGTCAGCAGTGTTCTCTGTTAGCCAGTTCAGTGCAGTTGCCCTTTCTAAGTGGGACATATTCATCCAAGAGTTAATTCTCTTCAGTTTTGTTGTGCGTGCGCTAGTTTAGAGCACCTGATAAGGGTCCATCTAGGTTGTGGATAGTCCTTTAAATAATGTCTTTTCCAGTATGCATAATTTCCTGGTTGCAAGTCATGGAACATCTAATCTTCATCCATAAATTATTGAGATAAGATTTAGAAGCAAGCTTAGAATGTCTTTTTAATAATTCGATTAGGGGCTTCCCCGGTGGCTCAGTGGTAATGAATCTGCCTGCCAATGCAGGAGACACGAGTTCAATCCCTGTCTGGGAAGATCCCACATGCTGCGAAACAACTAAGCTCATGGGCCACAAATACTGAGGCTGTGCTCTGGAGCCCGGGAGCCTCAACTACTGAGCCTGTGTGCCCCAACTACTGAAGCCCGCAGCCTAGAGCCTGCACTCTGCTACAAGAAAAGTCTTCACAGTGAGCTGCTCTCGCACCGTAACTAGAGAGCAGCAGGTAGAGAAAGCCCACACACAGCAGTGAAGACCCAGCACGACCAAAAATAAATACATCTTAAGTAAAGTAATGCTCAAAATTCTCCAAGCCAGGCTTCAGCAATACGTGAACTGTGAACTCCCTGATGTTCAAGCTGGTTTTAGAAAAGGCAGAGGAACCAGAGATCAAATTGCCAACATCCACTGGATCATGGAAAAAGCAAGAGAGTTCCAGAAAAACATCTATTTCTGCTTTATTGACTATGCCAAAGCCTTTGACTGTGTGGATCACAAGAAACTGTGGAAAATTCTGAAAGAGATGGGAATACCAGACCACCTGACCTGCCTCTTGAGAAATCTGTATGCAGGTCAGGAAGCAACAGTTAGAACTGGACATGGAACAACAGACTGGTTCCAAATAGGAAAAGGAGTGCNACTGTGGAAAATTCTGAAAGAGATGGGAATACCAGACCACCTGACCTGCCTCTTGAGAAATCTGTATGCAGGTCAGGAAGCAACAGTTAGAACTGGACATGGAACAACAGACTGGTTCCAAATAGGAAAAGGAGTGCATCAAGGCTGTATATTGTCACCCTGCTTATTTAACTTATATGCTTATTTAACTTTTTATATCATGAGAAACGCTGGACTGGAAGAAACACAAGCTGAAATCAAGATTGCCAGGAGAAATATCAATAACCTCAGATATGCAGATGACACCACCCTTATGGCAGAAAGTGAAGAGGAACTAAAAAGCCTCTAGATGAAAGTGAAGGAGGAGAGCGAAAAAGATGGCTTAAAGCTCAATATTCAGAAAACGAAGATCATGGCATCCGGTCCCATCACTTCATGGGAAATAGATGGGGAAACAGTGGAAACAGTGTCAGACTTTATCTTTTTGGGCTCCAAAATCACTGCAGATGGTGATTGCAGCCATGAAATTAGAAGACGCTTACTCCTTGGAAGGAAAGTTATGACTAACCTAGATAGTATATTCAAAAGCAGAGACATTACTTTGCCAACAAAGGTCCATCTAGTCAAGGCTATGGTTTTTCCAGTGGTCATGTATAGATGTGAGAGTTGGACTGTGAAGAAGGCTGAGCACCGAAGAATTGATGCTTTTGAACTGTGGTGTTGGAGAAGACTCTTGAGAGTCCCTTGGATTGCAAGGAGATCCAACCAGTCCATTCTGAAGGAGATCAGCCCTGGGATTTCTTTGGAAGGAATGATGCTAAAGCTGAAACTCCAGTACTTTGGCCACCTCATGCGAAGAGTTGACTCACTGGAAAAGACTCTGATGCTGGGAGGGATTGGCGGCAGGAGGAGAAGGGGACGACCGAGGATGAGATGGCTGGATGGCATCACGGACTCAATGAACGTGAGTCTGAGTGAACTCCGGGAGATGGTGATGGACAGGGAGGCCTGGCATGCTGCAATTCATGGGGTTGGAAAGAGTCAGACATGACTGAGCGACTGAACTGAACTGAAAAAGATAATTCAGTTAAACTGCACAATCGTGTAACACAACAAATAGGAGTACCACAGCGTATATATTCTTTTGTGTCCAGCACTTGCCTCTTAAATCCTTTTTATGAGGCATCTATGTTTTTACTGCAGGAATTTATTCTTTATTTATTGCGTTATAGTGATCCATTTCTGGCTATATCACACTTTATCCTTTCTGCTCTCTTGGATACATTTTTACACATTAACATGTTAATATGTTAATATGCATATTAATCTACATGATAGCCTCATACTTTTGTGTCATGACATCTAGGCAGTTAGCACTTGACTGTGGTTTCTGCATATGTATTAATCTGCTAGGTCTCTAAAGAAAAGCTATTATTCTATACTCAGAACACCAAATATGACACCAAAATGTGGGTTTTAGAAACTCTGCTCCAGGAACCAGGACTCCGACCAAACGTATACTTCCTATTGTATCACAACACAGACTATAACCACAGACCACCGACTGAGTGGTTTCAACAAGTCTTCCTGGAGGTGAGGATTTTATCACATGAATTAAGAACATTCAGCCCATAAAAGCATGCGGTAACTCAACTACACATGGAAGTGAGTGTGAACACGTAAATTATGTCTCATTAGATCACAGAAGTATATCCCTAATGCATTATCTTCTTAACAGAATTTTAAAAATGCCAACCCTGCCCCCCATCCCAGTTCCACCCCACATGAAGGGAAGTCTGATGGAAAGAATAGAACTGGAAGTCTTAACTGATTGTGAGCAAATATTTGACTTTTGCAAATCTTCAAAATGACCAAGTCAGTACATCTTAAGGGCCCATCAACAACCGTGGAAAGTGAAGGAATTCTTAAGCAGAAGCTTCTTTAGCTTCTTGTTAAACCCCACTCTGAGTAGAAGGTAGTATATTAGATCAACAGCCAGACTGTCATCCAGGGTCAGTTTTTGCCACCCAGAGTTGGTTTAACATTGTACCTTCTCATAGTCCAGGGAGAAACATCCAAATGATGGAATAGCTGTTAGAACACTGGGGGAAATGTTCAGCTAGATAATGCTATCATCAGAGAACAAAAGGTTTTTTTCATCAAAGGGCTGGGAAAGCCTGAGTAAGATCTCAGGATAGCACCCCACCTCACCACGTCTATATCTCGTATCCGGGGCCCCCAGAGGAGAGGACACTTGTCTTCATCCCCACTCCCACTGCACTGTCCTGCTGCCCACACCAGCCCCTTCTACCCCAATGACAGGGTGGTTCCCAACCCTACAGGGAAGTGTGGGGGCCCAAGACAAAGACAGAACATCATCTTGGTAACCAGTGGACAGGGGCTTGGTGAAACCCAAGGCTCACCTCTCCCAAGTCCTGACCAGAGCAAATCTGTCTAGGAGCCAGAGGCCCGGCTGGCTTCTCACCTGCTGTGGTCCCTGATTTCTTCATAAGATTCATGACGATGAAGCAATTAGAACTAACTGGGTGATGATCAGTAGGATAATGCAAGCGACCAATTGGATGGATGCAGACTGGCTGATATCTGGGGCCATTATTAGTGGTTCTAAAACGAAAAAGCAAAAGCCTTGTCAAACCTAAGAATACACCCACCTCAGCACCTGCTGTCCTTAGCACATGTTCCCCATACAGTTACTGGCTCACGTGAAGGCACGCGTCAGGTCTGGGTATGGAAAGATTAATGGGCTTGTGCTCTGTCTTCATGGAGCTAATATTTCTCCTGAGTTGTGTTAGTCGCTCAGGCATCTCCGACTCTTTTGAGAGCTCAGGGACTGTAGCCACCCAGGCTCCTTTGTCCATGGGATTCTCCAGGCAAGAATACTGGAGTGGGTTACTATTTCCTACTCCAGGGGATCTTCCCAACTCAGGGATTGAACCCGGGTCTCCTGCCTTGCAGGCAGATTTTTTTACCGTCTGAGTCACTGAGACAGCAAATGTCCATCTGATTATCTTTCAGGCGGACATGTTTACTGTGAGGAGTCCTTTTAGAGGAGGACACAATTGAGGGCACTTAATTCTGTCTGGGAAGGGATAAGGGCTTCATTAATGGCATTGGAGCTGGTTAAAGGATCAGTATGACAGGAGGGAGAGAAGGCCTGGAAACATAACGCATATATAGATTTGGGGACCATCAAGCAGTGCCTGGGGTCTGGGTCATTGGTTAATGAGGAAAGGGGCTCCTGTGCTGAGGGCGATGGGCTGGGAAAGGAGGATGCTGGCAAGTTCTGTGCTATGCCCATCACTGACTCTCCAGACAGAAAATCCACCAAGAGATCAGTCACTCCATCCATCCATCATATTTTCAATTGCACAAACATATGTGCTCACATCCACACATGAAGGCTCTAGACCTTTGAAGAGAGCTGCCACCTCCCCCACACCCCACTCAGTTACCTGTGGGCTCTGGGAGCAGCATGTTCTTCCAGTGTTTCAGGAATTTCCTAAGCCAATAACTGCAGTCTCCCGTTGAGATCTTCCTGAAATACTCTGCCAGTCCCTGGTTGTTCTCCCACTTCTCCTTGATGCCTGTGGCTCCAGGATCGATGATTGTCCAGTTTATGTTGATGGTGTCAAGGAGGAGGGCTGTCCGTCCATTGAGGCTGAAGTGCAAGGATGCACCAGAGCATTGCTCAGCTTCACGTTGACAGCACATTTTGACCTGCAGGGTGGGAAGACCTGCACCCCACCACACACAATGAATCTTTCTGGACTCTCCACAGTCCATTCTCCCCAGTCACTCAAATGTGTCTGCACATCTAGGGGCCTGTGATCTTCCGACCATGACCTCCCCCTCTTACCCATCAGGTCTACAGGGTCTCTAAAGCTGGATCGTGTTCAGTCCTTCCACAGGAATCTCCACCTTGCATGCATTCTTTCTCTTGCTGTCTCAAGCTCCCCACCCTCTTCCCATACTTACCCCTCATCTCCTTTTTGTCCAGTTTGATGACAGGCAGGAACATCTTGAGCTCTCTTCCTGCTTCTGCCAGTGTCTGGCTCAATTCGGTCCACGCTTTCGTGTTGTTTACCTCCTTCCCCAGGAAACCCAAAGGTTTGACCTTGTTGCTGTCACTGTCATACTGGAGGAAAGGCTTTGTGTCCACGGATCCCTGGACTTGACACCAGGGCTTGCGAGATTTGATAGTGAGGTCAAGGCACAGAGAGTGGGCATCTGTGAGAGAAAACCACAGGTATGGTTGGGAGCTTCCTTCTCCAGGGCCTGGTTGCAGAGGGAGGGGTCTCTATCCCAGACCCCCTCCTCTGCTGCATCCTCAGTCCTGCCTCCCCTTTAACTGTCTGAGCTTTAGTTAAACACTTTGATGCCACCGTGGATCATTTCCGTCCATATACTATTAGCAGGAAGATTTATCTGATATATGGTGGCTCAGGCAGTAAATAATCTGCCTGCAATGCAGGAGACCCAAGTTCGATCCCTGGAGAAGGAAATGGCAATCCACTCCAGTATTCTTGCCTGGAGAATGGACAGAGGAGCCTACAGAGTCCGTAGGCTGGCAAAGAGCTGGACACACCCACGGATGGAGGAGCCTGGTGGGCTGCAGTCCATGGGGTTGGGAAGAGTCAGACACGACTGAGCAACTTCACTTTGACTTTTTACTTTCATGCGCTGGAGAAGGAAATGGCAACCCACTCCAGTATTCTTGCCTGGAGATTTCCAGGGATGGGGGAGCCTGGTGGGCTGCCGTCTATGGAGTTGCAGAGTTGGACACGACTGAAGTGACTTAGCAGCAGTAGCAGCAGCAGCAAGTGACTAAGTATGCGCATGCCAGCTTGTGAGGCAGCAAAAACAGAAGACAGTGTCTGGCTTCTAGAGACTTAAAATCTATCTGAACAGACAAGACTTTCAACAGAATGGGGAGAAGGATGCCATAGGACACATGCCACATTCACGATGGGTCCCTAGTCATCAGGAAAGATTTACTGGAGTAGGAGGTGGGACTTGCCAGGAGAGGGAAAGCTGCTACAGGAGCACAGGCCCAGGCACCATGCCTTGGGCGGGGTCCTGGAAGGCAGGGTGTCACCTCCTGGGCAGCCAGTCCAGCTAAACCACACCCTGTCCTAAGAGCAGGTGGACAGGCGCCCACCAGGGTGGAGCCCCTTCCCTCCCCGTTTTCTCATGTCCCCCCTCCCCCACCAGAGCCCCAGATCCGGGACACTCACTGCCCAGAGTTTTCCCGGCTTCTGTCAGCAGCAGTATCAGCAAAAGATGACCTGCGGTGTGAGCCACTGACATTCCTCCCAGCAGTTTTAGGAGAGCGACTGGCAAAAGGTAGCCTGGGGTGTGTCTATACCTCTGTCTCCTGGCACCGCCCAAAGTCTTCAGTCCTAGACTGAGGAAGCCCTGTTGAAAAACAAGAAAAATAACACTTATACCCAGGAAGTATTTCTTAAGTTTCAAATGTAATTACTCATTAAAAAAAAAGTCATGACATTACAAAGCCAAATTCACTTTGAATAACTATCCTGCCTCCCAAAAAGCCCTTTTCTGGTGTGAGCAAGAAAAGCTCACGTTTTGTTGGCTCTTCTGCACATTCCTTGAACCACTTCCTGCTCTGATCTTTCTTTGAACGCTTTTTCTCCCTCACCCACACCGCACCGCGGCTGCCATCTCCTGGTCAGTCATCCCTTCTTTTCTCCTACATTCACTTTCCAGCCTAACCGCTCAAACTTTCCTGTAATGATTACGATTCACTACATGGTAGTCCCTCAGTCGTGTCCGACTCTTTGCGACCCCATGGACTGTATAGCCTGCCAGGCTCCTCTGTCCATGGGATTCTCCAGGCAAGAATACTGGAGTGGGTTGCCATTCCCTTCTGTTAATCAAACTAGCAGCGGCCGACCCCACCAGGTCTGTCATACCGGAGGAGCGGGTACAACAGAGTGCAATAGTCCTGTTGGAGCCGAGCTCCAGAACAGCTGGGAATTTACTATCGCTTGCTCACCCGCAAGTGGCAAAGTCCTCCTAGGGACCCGGAGAAGCAAGCTCACCGCAAAACATTGACGGATGTTCCCGAGTCAAGCAGCAGCGGCCCGCTCCCGCTTCCCCAGCTCCCTCCCCGGCGCTCCCCGTCTCCAGCGCGGCATCCGCTGCGCGGGCGGCTCAGCCCCGCGGTCCCCGGGCTGGTGGCTTCGGGGGGCGAGAGGAGACAGAACTTTGGCGGGGGCCCGTCCTGGGTCCGTACTCGCCGCCCACTCCTTCTCCGCACCCGGCTCTTGCGGTCGGCGGGTCGCGGCCCTCGCCTGCCCGGTCCAGCCAAGGTCTCCTTCGCGCAGGTTGAGACTGTCGAGTTCGCAACCACAAGGGTTGAGAAACAAGCTCCGAAATTCGCCTTGGGGTATTCTCTTTGAATCGCTCTTTCGAATCTCAGCCCGACGCCCCGCGGCCCCGGCTCGGGGGAAGCTCGGCCGGCGGCGTTCGGAGAGGCGTCGCTGGAGCGGGGACCCCGGGCGCGCGCGGAGGAGGGGCCCCGGGCCGAGGCGCGGCGCTCGGGGGACGGCGCCCTGGGAGGCCCGCGCGGCCGGCGAGTGAGTCTCTGTCAGGAAGCGCCCAGGGCTGGGGGTGATGACCAAGCTCTTCCGGGTGTCAGTCTGGGCGCCGCCGCGGTGACCTGGGGACCCGGGACCTGGGACGGGGCCGGTCAAGGAGCCACTGGCGACTTCTCGGTCCTGCAGGGGCGTTTCCAGGCGCTCAGGCTCCGCCCCTCTTCTCTATCTTCCTATCCTGTGCTTCCCTGGCCACCTGACCAGCCGCCCCAAGTCAGTCCTTCATGGATGGCATTCCTTATAAGGGCAGCTCAGTTAGCACTGGACACGGAACAACAGGCTGGCTCCAAATAGGAAAAGGTGTACATCGGGGCTATAGATTGTCACCCTGCTTATTTAACTTCCATGCAGAGTACATCATGAGAAACACTGGACTGGAAAAAACACAAGCTGGAAATCAAGATTGCCGGGAGAAATATCAATCACCTCAGATATGCAGATGACACCATCCTTATGGGAGAAAGTGAAGAAGAACTAAAGAGCCTCTTGATGAAAGTGAAAGAGGAGAGTGAAAAAGTTGGCTCGACATTCAGAAAACGAAGATCATGGCATCTGGTCCCATCACTTCATGGGAAATAGATGGGGAAACAGTGGAAACAGTGGCTGACTTTATTTTTCTGGGCTCCAAAACCACTGCAGATGGTGATTGCAGACGTGAAATTAAAAGACGTTTACTCCTTGGAAGGAAAGTTATGACCAGCCTAGACAGCATATTAAAAAACAGTGACATTACTTTGTCAACAGAGGTCAGTCAAGTCAAGGCTATGGTTTTTCCAGTGGTCATGTATGGATGTGAGAGTTGGACTAGAAAGAAAGCTGAGTGCAGAAGAATTGATGCTTTTGAACTGTGTTGTTGGAGAAGAGTCTTGAGAGTCCCTTGGACTGCAAGGAAATCCAACCAGTCCATCCTAAAGGAGTTTAGTCCTGGGTATTCATTGGTAGGAGTGATGTTGAAGCTGAAACTCCAATATTTTGGCCACCTGATGTGAAGAGCTGAAAAGACCCTGATGCTGGGAAAGATTGAGGGCAGGAGGAGAAGGGGACGACAGAGGATGAGATGGTTGGATGGCATCACTGACTCAATAGACATGGTTTGGGTGGACTCCGGGAGTTGGTGATGGACAGGCCTGGCGTGCTGCGATTCATGGGGTCGCAGAGAGTCGGACACGTTTGAGTGACTGAACTGAACTAAAATAAATAGATGAGCTAAATAAAATACATGGCAGCAGGCCGTTTATTCTTCCGACTGTTCTGTTACTCCCACCACCCATCTAGGTGGTCTGTGATCAAGTCTGGGACAAGTTAGAGGGTGCAGGGCACCACCCCACCTCTAGGAACAGTCCCTCTCTGCTACCCCCCCCCCCACAACGGTTCCAGGTTCACCTTGAACCTCCAGGGTCCGAGGGACATGGTCTTCCCCAGCACCCTTCACTTCACACGGCCTCCCACACGGAATGTCTGTTGTGTATTGGTTTGATCTGATTTCAAATCCACTTGCTTTTGACTTAAATGAAGTACTACTTGTTTATGACTTAAATGAAATGTTCTAGCCCACTTCTTTATAACAAAAACAAAAAAGTTAGTTTTTCATGGTAAAGTTATTTTGAGACTAGAATGGTGTAAGATGTGACAGAGTGTCCTTTCATCCGTTGTGGTTCATAAGCACTTTTTAGATCGTCTGCCATGGGTTATCCCTGGGAGCTTGTCCAGAGAACATACCCATTATGGGATGTGAATTCTTTATCTATTCTGATGTCAGTCACTTACCAGATATATGTGTGTTCGTTCTTGTGTTCAGTTGCTCGGTTGTGTTTGACTCTTTGCAATGCTAGGGACTGTAGACCGTCAGGCTCCCCTATCCATGGGATTTGCCAGGCAAGAATACTGGAGTGAGTTGCTGTGTCCTCCTCCAGGGAATCTTCCTGATCCAGGATCGAACTTATGTCTCCTGCATTGGCAGGTGGATTCTTTACCAATGAGCTACCTGGAAGCCCTACCAGACACATGACTTGCAAATATCTTCTCTCATTTTTTTCACTTTCTTCATGATATCCTTTAAAAAGCAATTTTTTTTAAAAATTTTGAAAAAGTCTTTTTTTTTTTTTTCTGTTGTCATTTGTGGCTAGTATTGTATTTAAGAAGAGTTTTGTCAAATGCAAAGGCAAAGATTCACTCATCTTTTCTTCTAAGACTTTCATAGTTTTATCTCTTCAATGTATGTCTATGATCCAATTTGAGTTAATTTTGTATATGGTGTAAGGGGGCAGGTCAACCTCATTCTTTTGCATGTGACTCTCCAGTTGCCCCAGCACCTTTTGCTGAAAACACTCTTCTTTGCCCATGACTTGACAATCAATTGACCATTGTCGACTTAAAAAGTAGTCACAACCTAAAAGTTGAGAGCTGTGTTTTCCTTGGTGGAAATTTTTAAGACATAAATCCGGGAGGCAGCATCTCAAGTAGCCTTGAGAGAACTCTTCCAAGAAGGCAGCAGGGAGGACTCAGGTGATGTAGAAGTTTGCAACAAAGGGCAGGTAGTCTGAACATCAAAAGTATTTTTGTGAATTAAAGAAAACCAGATATCTCAAGTTAGGGGATTTAGTACTTTCCTATATGTGGGAAGATGCAAGAGTTTGGGTTCACTGAAATCATTCCTTTCATACGCATCTCAGCTCTCTGAGGCCACTTGTCTGTTTTCACCTTCCGAATTCTTCAGGGCTCCCGGTAGCAAGTGGCTGCAGCCTGATTCTTGCAATATCACACAGGTGTTCTTTTCCCTCCTGAGTGCTCTGGAGAGCTGGAATCGCTGATGACTGTGATATCCTTGTTTACTGACATAACAGGAAATATTCCATTTTCCAGTCCTTTCCCTTGGTCAGAAATTCGACCAATATTTGGGAGACATTTCATGACCAATTTTGGTCCCACGGTGCTGGCAGGCTCATCCCAGGTCAGGTGAAGGTTTTCGTTGATATATCGCTCCAGGTGTTAGTTTCTGGATTAGACCCATTGATAGTCAATGAAAGATTTCCTGGGTCCTCTGTCTTTTAACCTATTGTGATCCAGGAGATAGTTCCCTTCTTTTCTTTTCCCATACCTAGAGTCACACTATTATAATTATTGATCATATACATAACTAAATATTTGATTAATTGTTTTAAGTCATGGTTACGTTTGTTGGAAACCTGGTTATACATTCTAAGAGACAACAATCTTATAAAATAGAATATAAGTAATGTAGCTGTTAATAGCCGGAGAAGGCAATGGCACCCCACTCCAGTACTCTTGCCTGGAAAATCCCATAGATGGAAGAACCTGGAAGGCTGCAGTCTATGGGGTCGCTGAGGGTCGGATACGACTGAGCATCTTCACTTTCACTTTTCACTTTCATGCACTGGAGAAGGAAAGGGCAACCCACTCCAGTGTTTTTGCCTGGAGAATCCCAGGGATGGGGGAGCCTGGTGGGCTGCCGTCTGTGGGGTCACACAGAGTCGGACACGACTGAAGTGGCTTAGCAGCAGCAGCAGCTGTTAATAGTAACATTGGCAGAGTCATAGTGTAGTAGAGACACGGGCATAAACAGTTTGGAAATGAAAAATAAATTAAAACAAAGATTAGTATCACTAGCTGTAATCCAGTTGTAATAAGCTATCAAATCCATAGGCGGGCCAGCTAGAGAATCCAAATTTTGCCAGTATCAGGTAGAGAGAAAAAGTTAAATGTTTCATCTTTGTTTACAAAGTCTTTATGTATCAACTTGTGACAGTATCAGAGAAAAAGGTTTACTGGAAGACAGATTCAAGTTAGTATGTTTTCTAAAATCAAAGTTATAAATTATATTTATCTATTTAGTCTCATTACTTAACTCCTATTGATCTGCAGGAATTGGTCAAGTTTTCTATTATAGAGTGTCATTTATTATCCAGTTTAGTGGCATTACCTAAAGGCTATCAGAAACTTACATTTGTTTAAACAGGTTCTTTTTATGAGTCTTTTTGAAAATCTTTATTTTGTACAAGCAATATAAAATTATAATACTCTATGAAGGACAAATTTAAAATAGTATAGTTAAAACTTTGAATACAATGTAATTAGCAGGAAACTTAGATATTTCTGTAACATATAACCTTTTAGGATAATAACTAGAATTATGACTGATAACATTATATCAGGACATATCAGATGTTAGGGATAAATTTTGGAATATCTTTATCAATGACATTTATCTATACATTACAACCTAAAGTTTACCTTCAATAACTTGACAATGTTTTTGAATTAAAAATAAACTTAATTTAGTATTTTTCTCTGAGATGTCTCAGAGATTTTTTTAAGCATCTCTGAGTCAGCTGGAGGCTAAAGGAGTTTTAGTTAGATTTTACTATTTGGGAAGTTTGTTAGAAATATTTTTAAAAGGTTTTAAAAGACAACAGGATCATAGGTCACTGAAACAGTACTTATTCACTTCACCAAAGTCACAAAAACAGTAAATATGGCTCACCTAAGGGCACAGAAACTCATGCAATTTGTTTTCAAACAGGAGCACTTTTAACAGAAAGAGAAATCAAATTCCAGTCTTGCATTAGCTTACTTAACAAAATCCATTTAGTTAGCTTCAAGGCTCAGACGGTAAAGCATCTGCCTACAATGCGGGAAACCCGGGTCCAATCCCTGGGTTGGGAAGATCTCCTGGAGAAGGAAATGGCAACCCACTCCAATATTCTTGCCTGGAAAATCCCATAGATGGAAAAGCCTGGTAGGCTACGGTCCAGGGGGTCGCAAAGAGTCGGTCACGACTGAGCGACTTCACTTAGCACTTAAGTGTTGTTCATCCTAACTATGCATAAAATTTTTCCTCCTCAGGCTTCCTTTGCATAATCTCTTGTCACTTTCTGTATTCATCCTGTCTCTCATTTTTCCATCTAAATATGATCAACCAGCTAATATTTTTCCTGCATAAAATGTAATAGCATTTCTCATATCTTTTTTAACTGAAAACATATATTTTACTTCTTACTATATACTGAAATGTTACTATATTATTCCTTATAGCTTTATTGACATGTTTAAATTAGAATCCTCAACACTTAAAACCTTAGTTTTTAGTAAAAGCTAAGAATTAAGCAATGAACTGTTTTTTACACTGGCATTTTTATAGATTGGTTATCATAAACACCGGTGATAAGGTTTTAAAACTTTTGTTCTTTTATAGAGAACATCTCGATGTGATAGCAACATTTTTTGATATTTCTAAATACCTTTAGTTTTTTTTATTTAGTAATTGATGTTTCAGTATATTTTATTTAATAAACTTTGATCACTTAACACAGTTCTAGGACTTTTAGTCAGTCAGTCATTTCAGTCGCTCAGTCATGTCCGACTCTTTGCGACCCCTGGACTGCAGCATGCCAGGCTTTCCTGTCCATCACCCACTCCTGGAGCTTGCTCAAACTCAGTTATCAAATATTTAGAAAGATTATTTTAGGTAGACATTTCTAAAATTTAATTATTTTAAAGAGTTTATCCCAATGTTTTTATCTCATTTACGTTTACTTTCAGATTTCATAATATCAAGTTATTTTTCTTATAACAGATCTAGTACGGTCTTATGTATTAAATCTAGGTAAAATAAGGAGTTACAAAATTTTGATGACTCTTGAGATGTCTATATCAATTAGATAAACAAACATTAATACTAGATATCAACCTAATATTGAATATTTGCCAATTCATGTGAACCTGAAAGTTACTTTAGCCACTGTCTTTAAATGTAAGTGCTTTTTATTAAAATTAAATAGAGTTATTTATAAATCTAATTTTGATGAAACTTTTTAGAAGTAAAGATAGTTCATATGTATAATGTGTACACAGAAATATACAGGCAAAACCATAGATCTCATAGCTTCACTTAAAAGCTTAACCATGAATCGGGTATTACAATATAAAGTTATTAGTTTACAAAGAACAGCTGAAATACATTAACATTGTTTGCTCAGATGACGAAGGCTTTGCTATCTGTGCGGTTTGCTTAACAGAACATTCCCAGCGCTTTTAATTTTAAAGCTGCCACTTTTCCCCTTGGTTTCAAGTCTTGTCTGATGGAGCTAATTAGGCTCAGTCTCAGTCCTTGTGGCTTGTATTTACATTTTGGTTTGTAAGAGATTTCTAAGAGAAAGCCAGTTGCTTTTATAGTTTTCTAAAGAACAGTTCTGTCACCTAAAGATATTAAAATCAGTGACAAGATCTTTAACAAAACTGAAATTTCTTTTACTAATTGTCTGTTTTAGAACTTTAGAGTTTAATTTACCATGCCTTCAAAGGTTTATATAAAGTATTTAGCAAAGATCCTTTTGAGTTTACAAATTAAACCCAAAGCAAAATCACTATTTTTATTAGTTATTGTATGTTAGTTCCCAGTTTTTTTTTTTTTTTTTCCTTTCTTGTATGGCTCAAGTAACATTATTGGTTAGTATGTTTAGTTATTATCTCCTGGGTGGCAATCTATATCTCTTATCTTATAATACCACACAGGAGAACTATTCTCCAGTGAAACATGTCTATCTCATAGTATAATTAAACAAGAGATTTAACCATTTTCTATAAATAGATTTAGATATACCAATTTTATATACTTTAATCTAACTTCCATTAACTTGTATACCTTTTAACTTTAGTTTCTATCATTATTGTTGTTTAGTAGCTCAGTCGCATCCGACTTTTTGTAACTCCATGGATGGTAGCCCACCAGGCTCCTCTGTCCATGGATTTCCCAGGCAAGAATACTGGAGTGGGTTGCCATTTCCTTCTCCAGAGGATCATCCTGACCCAGCGTTCGAACCTATGTCACCTGCATTACAGGCGGATTCTTTACCACTGAGCCACAGGGGAAGCATATTGACATTTTTTTTCTTTTATTCCCTGTCCATTTTATCTAGTTTTATATAAAAACCTCTGGGATCCCCAGAGTGGGTTTTAACCAAGATGGTCAGGCCCCTTGGCCTAACTCTTGCCCCAAATAACTGTTGGTCAGATATCACAATGTGAATTTTTCTAGCCCCTTCAATAGTGGCTGCAGCCTGGTGGCTACTAGATCGTAGGTGTTCTTCGTGAGTGCCCTTAGGGCTCACCAGCTCTTGTAGGAAGGCTGCAATCACTGGTGACTATAGCATCCTCATTTGGTGATACGGCAGAAGATATTCCATTTCTCACTTTCTTAAACATCTTTTGTCTCTCCTAAGCCTACATCCCTCTCCTCTCTCATTTCCTTACTAATGTGATATTTTGTGTGTGTATGATATAAACTGCTTTTTATTATTTATTAAAAATTTTTTTGGATTGTGGTATTGAGATATCTATTATATAAATTTCATGTATACAGCACAGTGATTCACAATGTTAAAATGTTATTCTCCACTCATAGTTATAAAATATTGACTGTATTCCCTGTGCTGTACAAT
The DNA here is from genome assembly GCA_006410675.1 of Oreotragus oreotragus. NCBI lineage: Eukaryota > Metazoa > Chordata > Mammalia > Artiodactyla > Bovidae > Oreotragus > Oreotragus oreotragus. The sequence goes on from SJYX01011893.1 coordinate 71,175, forward strand.
TAAAGGTAGTATTTAAGTCTGAATTCTAAGGAGATACTCATTTTTCCCTGGGTATCTCCCATAGATACATGAGGTATACATGTTAATAAACTTAGCCACCTGATGCAAAGAACTGACTCATTGGAAAAGACCCTGATGCTGGGAAAGATTGAAGGCAAGAGAAGGGGACAACAGAGGATGAGGTGGTTGGGTGGCATCACTGACTCCATGGACATGAGTTGGAGTAAATTCTGGGAGTTGATGATAGACAGGGAAGCCTGGCGTGCTGCAGTCCATGGGGTTGCAAAGAGGCAGACACAAGCCATGGAACTGAACTGAAACTTGTTTCTTTTTTTCTTGTTAATGTGTCTTTTATTAGAGCCTAGAACTCAGAGGGGTGGAGGGGAAATTATTTTTTCTCCCCTACAATACGAATATTTTATAAAATAATTTTAAGTATCTATTTATTTAGTCGTGGCTGTGCTGGGTCTTCGTTGCTATGAGGGCTTTTCTCTAGCTATGGAGAGCCGGGGCTACTCCAGCTGTGGTACGCAGACTTCTCCTTGCAGTGGCTTCTCTTGCTTACGAATATTTTATAAAATAATTTTAAGTATCTATTTATTTAGTCGTGGCTGTGCTGGGTCTTCGTTGCTATGAGGGCTTTTCTCTAGCTATGGAGAGCCGGGGCTACTCCAGCTGTGGTACGCAGACTTCTCCTTGCAGTGGCCTCTCTTGCTGTGGTGCACCACTCCAAGGTGCGAGGGCGCAGTAGCTGAACCACGTGGTCTCGGGAGTTGTGGTTTCCCGGCTCTAGAGCAATAGTCGTGACACAAAGGCTTAGTTGCTCTGAGGCACTGGGACCTTCCTGGATCAGGCAACGAACCCCTGTCTGCTGCATTGACAGGCAGATTCTTTACCACTGAGCCAGCAGGGAAACACCCCAGTATTTACAAAAAACTCATGCTTTCTCAAGCTGAGCACTTTGTCTGGATTTTGCTTGTTGGGCTTGAGAAGGTGTACCTTAGGTCTTGAACTACAGTGTGCTTACTTGACCGCAAGCCTCAAGCTGAGCTCTGAAGTTCAACGCTGTGTTTGTGTCAAGGTCATTCTCCCCATGTCTCCTCCCAGCCAAGAAGTAAGCCTGATAGTCTTGGGGGCTGAGGCAGGCCCCTTCCTGGGGGACATGGATTCCTCGAGAGCCTTATGGAGCTTTCCCCAGATGACATGGCAATGTGGGATGCCACCACCCTTCCTCTCGCCCCTCTCTCCTTCACTTTGGGACAGAACTGCATCCATCTGAATGGTTCTCCAGCCTCCTCAGACTTCCTCCTTTTCTCTCACAGGGGTTTTCTTCAATGAAATCCCTGTAGGTTAATCCCATCTTGAAATCTTCTTCTCAAACATGGACTACTGTCTGGATTTATGAGCTGAATGCATCTTATTTATTGAATATCAGGAGAAAAATAAGAGAAGGGGGAACATGTAAGTTAAGCAGCGCTGTCCAGGTTTGGAATGAGTACGGAGAGTGAAAAGGTAGTCCAGAGAGTGAGCAGCTGAGAAAGGAACACTCAGGTGAGCGCTGGGTGGGGAGAAAAGGATGCTTTATGTCCCCAGTGTCCCTGAGACCATAAGGAAACCTCTGAAGGGCTGGGCCACCAGTGGGAGGGGCCTCCATTCTAGGTCCCAGCAGTCTCAGCCCCCAAATCCTCAGCCCTAACTCCTCTGACTGAGATTCAGAAAAAATGGCAAATTCTGCAGATCACTGAGTGCGTGTTTACCGTTGCCAAGTGCATTCCTATGGTCAAACGTTGGGGGAGCAGCTACTATAAGCAGAGCATGAGGTAGGGTGTGGGAAGAATTACGGTAGTGCAAGACAGGGTCTGTCCTCCGCCAGGGCTTCCAGGTGGCTCAGCAATAAAGAATCTGCCTGCAATGCAGGAGGCGAGAGTTGGATCCCTGGGTTGGGAAGATCCCCCAGAGAAGGAAATGGGAACCCACGCCAGCATTCTTACCTGGAAAATTCCTGCTGGGCTACAGTCAGTGGGGTTGCAAAGAATCAGACATGCCTGAGCTACTAACACATGTATCCTCCAAAGGCTCACAGTCTGTCTGGACACACAGGACGTTCAGCAGATAGCGAAGAGGCAGAACATCCTGGAAAACGTGGTAAATGAACACAGGGCACAGGGTGGCCAGAGGCTTTNGGCTACAGTCAGTGGGGTTGCAAAGAATCAGACATGCCTGAGCTACTAACACATGTATCCTCCAAAGGCTCACAGTCTGTCTGGACACACAGGACGTTCAGCAGATAGCGAAGAGGCAGAACATCCTGGAAAACGTGGTAAATGAACACAGGGCACAGGGTGGCCAGAGGCTTCCTGGGGAAGAAGGTAAGACACAGCAACAGGCAGAGTGAAGAGGAAGACTAGAGGGAGGAGATATAAACCAAGGGTCTGCTTTCCAGAAGATCCAGAGAAAGGCGCAGTGCGAGGAGGGATCTACCTTGGGGTCTAACAGGCAAGATTCCAGAGTAGTGATGAAAGAGATTTTCACATACTGGGATATAGGGAAGTCATTCTGGCTTATACATGAGTTCACTTGAATTTTATGTTAGTTAAAAGAGCCTGTTTGTGGCCTATCAAGCATACATTGTACATCTGCTTTAATTACTAAGGAAAAGGACACCCTGACCAGAAGGAAAGAATGTCCATGCTAAAAATGAAGAATGTCCATGCTAAAAATGCCCTTCCTCCTGGGATTCCAATGCTGGTCCTTCTTTGAGGGTAAGACGCCCTTCCAAGGGGCCAAGGCTATACTGACTGGATGTGTACATGCTGGTCTGTTCTTTTTTGAATCATTGGAGAAATATAAGTTTCACTTCTTTAAAGTTCTTTGTTCTGACAAGATATAAGACTGTGCAGAAAACCCTGCTTCCCTGGAGCATTTTCTCAGAGTAATCTGAAAGCTGGCTACTGGGCTGGTTGTTCGTGGCTCCAATAGAACTCTTTTCTAGTCTTATTATAAATTGTTTCTTGGTTATTTCTGTTGACAGAGGGCCAGGCTCTCTCTCAAACACTGGGAGGGGACAACTTCCCTGGTACCTCCTGGCTAATCTACAGACCCCTCTAAACACACCTGGAAATCAGACAGACAGATACACACACATCTGAAGAAAGAAGCAGGCAAAGCCACAAGCACCTGGCTCAGAAGACTGAGGGAAGGATGAGAAAGACTCATCTTCTTCCTTCACCAAGACAGAGTTCCCTCCTCCCTGGCTGAGGGGACCCAGCTCTGCAGAACAATGACCAATTCCAGGAGAGAGAAAAAGCATCGTGCAGCCACGCTCCAAAGACAAGGCAGAGGCAGGAGCCTCAGCGTCACCTAAGGGCACAGGGATGGGAGGCCAGGCCTGAAGCTGCAGCCCCTCCTGCCCTTCCAGGTTCTGTGCTTCTGTTAGGGGTGGATCCCCAGAAGTGGTACCGACCCGGGTTCTGGTGAGGTAGGCAATGGTGGGCCTCTGGGGTGGACACTGGTATTTGTCAGGTGGAATAACATTCAAGCTTTGTCCTCACTCCAAGGACAAAGTTAGTGGCAAAAGTGGAGCTCTGCTGAAGCAGAGTTAAGGTGCCCACTCCTGAGGTTAAGGAAGACTTCCCTGTGTGCACATGTGCAGGAAGGCTTCTTGGAGGTCAAAAAGGGAGGGCCCCCCATAAAAAGTGTGAATAACATTCAAGCTTTGTCCTCACTCCAAGGACAAAGTTAGTGGCAAAAGTGGAGCTCTGCTGAAGCAGAGTTAAGGTGCCCACTCCTGAGGTTAAGGAAGACTTCCCTGTGTGCACATGTGCAGGAAGGCTTCTTGGAGGTCAAAAAGGGAGGGCCCCCCATAAAAAGTGTGAAAATGTACCTATAGGCCTTCGCGGTGGGATCCAACTTAGAAAAACATTGCACGTGTTACAGTTCGCAAGGGGCTCATAGCGTATTGTTAAAATAGGGCCCATTGTGGTGACCTGACAGACAAGGGATGAAGTCACAGTGGCCACATTGCCCTGGTGGGCAGACCGTACCTTGCTTAAGGCGATATCCTGTTTTCCCCTGCTGGTGCCAGTTTCTCAGGACTACGTGACCACCTGAGCGTGAGACCCCTTCGACTAAGTGGCCGTAAGACCCCAGCTGCAGGCCCCCCTCCTCCAGGGCACACTTTCCCATCCATAAGGTATAGGAAGGGTTGGCTGTAAAAAGAGCGCGCTGGTTTCTCTCGATGGCCAGTCACTGTCTTTCTTCCTATCATAAATCTTTCTCTGCTTGAAAGCCTGGCTCACTCTCTTTTTCATCGCGCTTCCCTTACGTTTCTGGTGCTGAAACATGGGAGGGAAGACCCACTGTGGCTAGGTGGGCTCCTCCCCTGAGCCCGCCTTTGGTGGGTCCCTCCCTTGGACCTTGCTAAGAAACTGAAGGGAGTCCCCAGGATGGGACTCTCCACTTGCCTTCCTGGATTGACATCCACACACAGGCTCTAATTTCATCAGCTGCAGGGGTGAGGGAATTCCTGCTCTCTGGGATCCTCTTTCTCTGGTCTGGTTTTTGAAGCCCTAGAGCTAGGCAGCGGATCCCCTCGGCCCTTGGGTCCTGGTCCCACTTTGAAATAGGGGACGCCCATTTCAAAAAACTAAAATGCTGAGCACCGAAGAATTGGTGCTTTTGAACTGTCGTGTGGTGTTGGAGGAGACTCTTGAGAGTCCCTTGGACAGCAAGGAGATCTAACCAGTCCATCCTAAAGGAAATCAATCCTGAATATTCACTTTAAGGACTGATGCTGAAGCTGAAACTCCAATCCTTTGGCCACCTGCTGTGAAGAACTGACTCATTTGAAAATACCCTGATGCTGGGAAAGATTAAAGGCAGGAGGAGAAGGGGATGACAGAGGAGGAGGTGGTTGGCTGGCATTACGGACTCGATGGACATGAGTTTGAATACACTCCGGGAGTTGGTGATGGACAGGGAGGCCTGGCGTGCTGCAGTTCATCCGGTCGCAAAGAGTCAGATACGACTGAGTGACTGAACTGAACTGATTTCAAGGTAGACCCTGCCGCTGTCTGGCTGTCTGAGAAGCCCGTGAGAGTGGGTACGCCTTTTCTCTGAGACCTTTCTCCTCATCTTTCTCTCACCCCAGTTTGCCCTCCCTCCCTATTCGTCTATAATGGGAAATTCTCAGTCCCAACCTACAAAATCTACCCCTTTAGGCTGCCTTCTCCAAAACCTAAAAACCTTGGGTTTTCAAGGAGAGATAAGGCCAACGCGACTCACTTATCACTCTAACACTGTCTGGCCACAATCTCAACTGGATATTAGGTTCCAATGGCCAGAAAATGGAACTCTCCACTCCAGTACTTTACAGGACCTCTATAACTTCGGCCGCCGCAATGGCAAGTGGGCAGAGATCCCTTATGTTCAGGCTTTCTTTGCCTTCCATCCTTGGCCCTCTCTGTACTTCCTGTTCTACTCCTCAAATACTTCTAGCCCATCCTGGGCCACATCCTCTCAATAAATACTGTATCTCCTGATCCCTGTTTGGATTTTTCCTCCTCTTCTTTTGAGCCTTCTCACCACAGTGCACCTCCAGTCGCCTCTAATCCCATTGTAGCAGACCCAGTTCCCCAACCTCCACCTTAGGTTCCCCCTCTCCTCTGTTCTCAGGTACAGGGTGCCACCACCTCTCACCCTCCCTGCAAGCCTGTTTGGAAGGGGCTCTGGGGCTTTGATCCATCCCTGCTACCGCAGTCTCAAGTCCCATCCCAACCCCTAAATCCCCTCCTCACACCTGGCTGCAAAGGGCCTTAAAGAAACAGGACCTTGAATCTCTCCTGCTCCCCTCCTTCCCGTAGTGGAGGTGACTGGCATTGTTCAGGTACACGTCTCATTCTCCCTCTCCAACTTATCTCAAACCAAGAAACATCTTGGCTCTTTTTCCTCTGCCCCTGACACTTGTTTCAGTTCAGTTCAGTCGCTCAGTCGTGTCTGACTCTTTGAGACCCCATGGACTACAGCACACCAGGCTTCCCTGTCCATCACCAACTCCCAGAGCTTACTCAGACTCATGTTCATCGAGTTGGTGATGCCATCCAACCATCTCATCCTCTGTCGTCCCCTTATCCTCCTGCCTTCAATCTTTCCCAGCATCAGGGTCTTTTCCAATGAGTCAGTTCTTTGCATCAGGTGACCAAAGTATTGGAGTTTCAGCTTCAGCATCAGTCCTTCCAATGAATGTTCAGGATTGATTTCCTTTAGGATGGACTGGTTAGATCTCCTTGCTGTCCAAGGGACTCTCAAGGGACACTTTTATTTAAAATAATTTAAATACCTCACCCAGTCTTATGACTTGACCTGGCATGATATTTACATTTTACTCTCTTCTACCCTCCTCCCGGAAGAGAAAGAACAAGTCTGTCAAGCTTCTCAGGCTCATGCCCATGAAATACATCAAACTGATGGTACTAACCCTGTCGACCTAGGTGCCATTCCCAGGGACAACCCTGACTGGGCCTACCAGGCAGGGCATCTGGGGTGAACAGCTCATAATCACATGGTGACTCGCCTTACTACAGCCCTCCAAAAAGCAGGACATAAGGCTGTTAACTTTGATAAACTCAGAGACATAACTCAAAGACCAGATGAAAATGCAGCACAAATTCTAGCTAGATTAACAGAAGGTATTGTTCTGTTAACCTAGCTAGAATTCTGTCCCTACAAAAATATACAAAATTAGATCCAACTTCAAAAGAAGGTACTATTGTCCTGAATACCCATTTTATTTCCCATTCATCCCCAGACATTCAAAAAAAGCTAAAAAGGGCAGAGAGGAAGGCCCTCAAACCTCTCAATGAGGTCTTTTAAATTTGGCTTTAAAATTTTTCAATAAATGGGAAGAACAGGCAAAACTAGTAAAGGCTCAAAGAGATCAGGCTAAATATCATCTCTTAACCTCTGCTCTGCACAGCTCCAAACCTTAATCCTTTGACAAAGAAAAGAAATCATCTAGGCCCTGTTACAAGTGCGGTAGAGAAGGGCACTGGGCCCGGTCATGCCCAAAGCCCAGGCTCCCTCTGGGTCCATGGCCTAATTGTGGCATAAAGGGACATTGGAAGGCGGACTGCCCTAATCCCTCTCTAGGGATCCGGACATCCCCTCCCGGTCCTGAGCAGGAGTCCTCAGACCCAGCTCTGCCCAGGCTCCTCGGACTGGCCACTGAAGACTGAAGGTGCCCAGGGCCCCAGGCCCCAACTCTCATCACCTTTACGGAGTCCAGGGTATCTCACAGTGGCAGGGAAGCCAGTCTCTTTTCTTATCAACACAGGGGCCACCTGTTCTGCCACGCCTGCTTCTTCCAGAAAAACTAAAGTCTTTCAGATGTCTGTTGTGGGGATTGACGGTTTAGCCCTACACCAAAGATTACCAAGCCTCTGTCTTGCACACTTCAAAATACCCCATTCTCTCATTCTTTCCTCATACTCCCAAATTGCCCCACTCCAATCCTTGGAAGGGATCTACTCTCCAAATTCAAGGCTTTCCTCACTGTTCCAAATCTTTCTCCTGACCTGGCCTGGCTTCTTCACCTCCCCCACTACCCTCCTCATCTGTAAACCCTATAGTCTGGGATACTGATAACCCCTCCATCGCCTCCTACCATACTCTCATTTATATTTGTCTAAAAGATCCAACAAAGTTTCCCAATCAACCTCAATATCCTATTTCCCAAATATATCANCATTTATATTTGTCTAAAAGATCCAACAAAGTTTCCCAATCAACCTCAATATCCTATTTCCCAAATATATCAACAGGGATTAAAACCCAACATCTCTAAGCTGCTGCGTCAGGGTCTCTTGTGCCCTACTCACTCTCCTTATAACACGCCTATCCTACTTGTTAAAAAGCCAAATGGCTCCTACTGTCTGGGTCAGGACATGACCCAGGGATTAAACCCAGGTCTCCTAAATTGCAGGCAGGTTTAGGCTACCATATGATACAGCAATCCCACTCCTGGGCATATATCCAGAGGTGATAAGTGATGGAGAGAAATAAATTGGGAGTTTAGGATTGACATATACACACTACTATACTTAAAATAGACAATAAGCACTTATTGTGTGGCATAGGGAACTCTGCCCAATATTCTATAATAACATAAATGGGAAAAGAATTTGTAGAAAAATAGATACATGTATATGCTTAATTGAATCACTTTGCTGTACATCTGAAACTAACACACATTTTTAATCACCTATATACTCCAATCAATATAAAATAAAAAATTTTAATTAACTAAAAATAATAAATAGGGCTATTGATATTGAGCATCTTTTCACGTGCCTATTGGCCATGTGTACGCCTTCTTTGCAGAAATGTCTATTTAGATCTTCTGCCCATTCTTTGATTGGGTTCCCTGTTTTTACTATTGAGTTGTAAGAGCTTTTCGTATATTTTGGAAATTAAGCCCTTGTCAGCTGCATCCTTTGGAAATCTTTTCTCCCAGTCTGTAGTTTGCTTTTTTTGTGTATGGTTTCCTTTGCTGTGCAAAAGTATACAAGTTTGATGAGGATCCGTTTCTTTATTGTTTTTCCTCATCTTTTGTTTTCTGTTTCTACCAGAGTAGAAGCCATCTTGAATTGGCCTTCTTTCAGGAATTTTAATTTCCCTTGGATGGTTGCTGGGAGCAAGAGAAAGTTGTTTTGTTTTGTTTTGAATGACAAATAATACTGGATCATTATAACTTATGTAATTTTCAAAGTTGTATGATTATACAAAAAAAAAAAAAAAGGACGGGCAAACAATCTGTAGAATTACACAGAATCCTTCTTCAAAATGCATTGGCATTGAAATTTTGAAGGAAAAATAAACAAATGGGACCAAAGCAAACTTGCAGAGTGATGAACTGGCCGAATGTCAATACTGTTGTGTCTCTGGGACTCAGGAAGCCCGAGGAGAGGGAGAGAGAAGGGCAGGTCAGTGAACCGGTCAGGGCACAGACGACATTTATCAATTAAGTTTGCCACCTGAACTGGCACCGGAAACAATAACTGGGTTGGCTGAAAAGTTCCTTCAGGTTTTCATAAGATGGTATGAAAAACCTTAAGGAAACTCAATACAATGAAAAGGTCAGTGATCATCCAAGGCAAGCTCAAGATGCAGAAGTAGGAAGCCCTGAACTTTCCCCTCCATGACCTTCTTGCCAGAAATTCTTCCCTGACCTCTGATCAATTTCTATTAATTAGGGAGAT
>SJYX01011897.1:4696-17870 GCA_006410675.1 Oreotragus oreotragus
AGGTTTCTCAAGAGGCAGGTCAGGTGGTCTGGTATTCCCATCTCTCTCAGAATTTTCCACAGTTTATTGTGATCCACACAGTCAAAGGCTTTGGCATAGTCAATAAAGCAGAAATAGATGTTTTTCTGGAACTCTCTTGCTTTTTCCATGATCCAGCGGATGTTGGCAATTTGATCTCTGGTTCCTCTGCCTTTTCTAAAACCAGCTTGAACATATGGAAGTTCATGGTCCATGTATTGCTGAAGCCTGGCTTGGAGACTGTTGAGCATTACTTTACTAGCGTGTGAGATGAGTGCAATTGTGCAGTAGTTTGAGCATTCTTAAGCATTGCCTTTCTTTGGGATTGGAATGAAAACTGACCTTTTCCAGTCCTGTGGCTACTGCTGAGTTTTCCAAATTTGCTGGCATATTGAGAGCAGCACTTTCACAGCATCATCTTTCAGGATTTGAAATAGCTCAACTGGAATTCCATCACCTCCACTAGCTTTGTTCGTAGTGATGCTTTCTAAGGCCCACTTGACTTCACATTCCAGGATGTCTGGCTCTAGGTGAGTGATCATACCATCGTGATTATCTTGGTCATGAAAATCTTTTTTGTACAGTTCTTCTGTGTATTCTTGCCAGCTCTTCTTAATATCTTCTGCTTCTGTTATGTCCATACCATTTCTGTCCTTTATCAAGCCCATCTTTGCATGAAATGTTCCCTTTTGGTCCCTGAGTAACAGTTATCTGGAACTTAGTAGATGCTTTCTTTTTTCCCAACAAATCTTTGATTAAATGAACTGGCCCACTTTGAACTGATTCCTAGGTACTTTTGGCCTCTAAACAGCCACATGTCTTCTTGTTAGGAGAACTAAACTAACTGGTGTAAAGTCTTACCTCCTTTCAGGGACATGACAAGCACTCAAGAAATGTTTGCTCTTGACATTATGATTACTTCCTTCCTGGAAGAGTGCTAAGCACAAAGCCATGTGGTTATTTTGTCCTAAAAATCATGGCTGTTTCTTGAGTTACAGAAAGGAAATGGATGGAAATAGCTGGAGCGGGAGAGAGCCGAACAGGCACAGGGGGTGCAATTATAGGACTTTCAGGGGCAGTTCTCTGTGAGATGACCTTGCCATGCGCCCCTCTTACAGCCAGCTCTTCAGCCAGAGAGCAAGCATTTTCTTATTCAGGAATAGGAAGTCCTCCCCCTCCTCACTTCAGTATGGGTGTTTGGAAAAGTGTAGGAACTTTTTCAGTGTCAAGAGGCCTAGGGACTGCCTTGACTTGAATTTCCCCAGAAGCTGACCTTGAGACAAGGTTTTTTTTGGGGGAAGGTGATCCCAGAAAACACTGTTAGGTAGGTGTAAGCAAGACAGAGGAGCTAATAAAAGGTGTATTTTCTGACTGGTTGCCATCAAGGCAACTAGGAGACCAAGTGTGTTTTCCAGCCAGAAGGAAAGCTACTGGACAGAGAGTCAGAGGTGTTTTCAGATGGCAGCACTGGGTGTAGAGGTGAGTTGTGGTTGTTAAGTCGCTCAGTCATGTTCTTTGCAACCTCATGGACTGCAGTACACCAGGCTTCTCTGTCCTTCCCTGTCTCTCAGAGTTTGCTCAAATTCATGTCCATTGAGTTGGTGATGGCATCCAAACATCTCCTCCTCTGTTGTCCCTTTTCCTCCTGCCTGAACAGATATTGGCAGGGCACTGCTATGGGAGGGACGTTTGGTGGATGGGGCAGTGGTGTACATAGCAAAATGCTAGAAAAAGGATCAAATCAAGAATGAGAAATGGAGACTTCCTTGGTGGCCCAGTGGCTAAGACTCTGAGCTGCCAATGCAGGGGCCAGGGTTCAATCCCTGGCCAGTGAACTGCATCCCACATGCTGCAAATTAAGACCGAGTACAGTCAAATAAATAAATACAAATAAAAAAATATATTTTTAAAGAAATATTTCTTGTTTGGGATACCAGTCTACTAATAAAAAGAACTGATAATAAAGTAAAATATTTTGGTAGCATCTGCTGGTTGCTGAACACTTTGACCTTCATGTGAGTTACCACAGCAACCCTTCAAGGTAGCCATCCTTATCCTCATCTGTAGAATGGGTGACCTGGGCAGTCTCTGAGGCTAGGGGCCCTTATAGCAGTGCTGGGAGAATGCGGGCACCACTAACAAGAACGGCTTAGCCGAGTGCCTGTCACACAGCACACTGCCCACTGTGTGGCACCTGCGGTCGCCAGTATCACTGCCACTGTTAACTGTTATTGTCATTAGGTCACAAGCCAAGTCAGTGACAGAGCCAGAATTTCAACCCAGGCCTGTTAACATAAAAAGCCTGCATTCCTTGTCCTATACTATGTGCTGAAGACACAGCCTCCATTCCACTCCTCACCCTCTAAGAATCTCATAGTCGTACAGGGAAAGATAAACTAGGAAGCATAAGAGAGCCAAGAGAGAAAGTTGAGACCAGTAGGGAGCCAGGATGGGTTTTAATGTCTTATCTCAAGTTGAGTTTCCTAGCAGCAAAGCCTGAGACAGGGGTTTGGGAGGATTTAATTTACCAAGGGAGGCTCTTAGAAGGGGGATGAGGAAGCAAGATGGGGAAAGAGACAAAGCTAAGCAAGCATTGGACTTGATTGGAGAGTGACTTTTCTGCCTGATCCCAGAGGGAACTCTGGAGCATCAGTTGTACTGCAGAATGGTTTCTGCCTTAAGACAAGTGGCTGGCCTTCTGTATTTTCCCCTAAGTCACCCATGCACTGGCCCTGGCCACCCCATGGGATGGGCGTAGGGGTGAAGTAATTTTTTAGTAGAGAAGGCTCTGCTGGCCAAAGTGGAGAAGAAGGCAGCTGAGAGTCAGTCAGTCAGTCAGTTCAGTCACTCAGTCGTGCCCGACTCTTTGCTACATGAATTGCAGCACGCCAGACCTCTCTGTCCATCACCAACTCCCGGAGTTCACTCAGACTCACATCTATTGAGTCAGTGATGCCATCCAGCCATCTCATCCTCTGTTGTCCCCTTTTCCTCCTGCTCTCAATCCCTCCCAGCATCAGAGTCTTTTCCAGTGAATCAACTCTTCTCAAGAGGTGGCCAAAGTACTGGAGTTTCAGCTTTAGCATCATTCCTTCCAAAGAAATCCCAGGGCTGATCTCCTTCAGAATGAACTGGTTGGATCTCCTTGCAGTCCAAGGGACTCTCAAGAGTCTTCTCCAACACCACAGTTCAAAAGCATCAGTTCTTCGGTGCTCAGCTTTCTTCACAGTCCAACTCTCGCATCCATACATGACCACTGGAAAAACCATAGCCTTGACTAAATGGACCTTAGTCGGCAAAGTAATGTCTCTGCTTTTCAAATGCTATCTAGGTTGGTCATAACTTTCCTTCCAAGGAGTAAGCGTCTTTTAATTTCAGCAGCTGGTAAAAGGGATCTCAGCAGGGCACTGAGAATGGCCACTGCAGGTCTCTGGGGCAGGAGTCTGCAAACTACAATCCATAAGCCAAATCCTGTTTGCTGCTAATGTTATAAATAAAGTTTTATTAGGACACCAACATGTTCATTTGTTCATGTATTATCTATGGCTGTTTGTACTCCAAAGGCAGAGTTGAGAGTTGAGTGATGGAGACCCTAGGACTTTGAAAGCTCAAGTATTTGCTATTCCCAGCAATCAATCCAGAGGTTCAGACAAGAGAGGAGTTCGCAGTAATCCAGAGCAGCCCCAGAATGGAGGTCATTTTTCTCTGGACTGGGGAAGGACATGGCAACCCACTCCAGCATTCTTGCCTGGAGAATCCCATGGACCGAAGAGCCTCACAGGCTACAGTCCATGGGGCCGCAGAGTCAGACATGACTGAGCGCCTAACCCTCACTTTTTCTTTTCTTTTTTTCAGATTTTATTTTATTTATTTTTTATTTTACAATATTGTATTGGTTTTGCCATACATCAACATGAATCCACCATGTATGTACATGTGTTCCCAATCCTGAACCTCCCCTCCCACCTCCCTCCCCATACCATCTGTCTGGGTCATCCCAGTGCGCCAGCCTCAAGCATCCTGTATCCTGCATCAAGCCTAACATCACTTTTTCTTTNATTGTATTGGTTTTGCCATACATCAACATGAATCCACCATGTATGTACATGTGTTCCCAATCCTGAACCTCCCCTCCCACCTCCCTCCCCATACCATCTGTCTGGGTCATCCCAGTGCGCCAGCCTCAAGCATCCTGTATCCTGCATCAAGCCTAACATCACTTTTTCTTTTCTCTGGACTTGGATTCATGATGAGGAATCCGGAAGAACTTCAAAGATGAGCTAGTTCATGTGGGTACAGGGGAAGCAGACACATCCAGAAGAAAGATGGAAGGCTGTATACCAAGGAAACAGGATGTGGTACAAAAATTCTTCTCCCAGGACCACGTGGATATCTGGGACAGTAGCTCGTTCAAGGGAAGAAATCCACTGTAGGCTTATTTCCAGGGAATAATTCCATTTAGAAACCCTTAATCAGAGGAGTGCATGGTCTGGGGTGTGCTCGACGCAATGTGGTCAGACATAATTATTTGGAGCAGCTGTAAACAAGTCTGGTCACTTAAGATAAAGATGGAAAGCACACGGTCTGCCTTCATAGGGACAGCAAAAGGAGAAAAAGGTATCTCGGCCTTTGGTATTGGTGAGCGCTTAGCAGGAATTCATTCAGCACCCGTAAACATCACGTGCTCGCTAACAGGGACGGCAGGACAGCAGCTCTTGAAACTTACGGACTGTTTTTGTCAAAGGAGGATTCAGTTTTAAATATCCGATGCCTTTAGGATAACTCATCTATCACTGTGCCAATTTAAGTCTCATTAGTCATGTACAGGAGAAGGGGGAAAGAACTCCCAGCCCCTGGAGCTTTTAGTGTACAGTGGGAAATGGAGGCTGGGAAGTGGAACTTGAGTGGCATAGTCACACAGGGATGTGAGTGAGAGTGATCCCCCTGTGTTGGGGACTGTTTCTTGGCTCAAAAATCACCAGTTGTGGGTTCTACTGCAGAACCTTGGGCAGCCTGAATTGAGATTTTTAAGATCATGATGGGGATCTAGGGATTCCATATAGGAACATGGAGTAGGGTAAAGACCATGACTCTTGGGGCTGGGCAACCTCTGTTAATGGATCTACCATCTGCCAAGAGCATGCCACGTGCCAGGCCGCATACTGAGCCCTTCCATTGCAAACCCTCATGTAATCCTCATAAGTGGGCGGCAGAGGATGAGATGGGTAGATAGCATCACTGACTCAATGGACAGGAATTTGAGCAAACTCCAGGAGACAGTGGAGCACAGAGGGGCCTGGCGTGCTACAATCCAGGGGGTCGCAGAAAGTCAGACACGACTTAGCGACTGGGCAACAACAAGTAAGCCTCACAACGACCTTATGAGATATGTCATTGTCCACCTTTTACAGATATTAAAATTGAGGTTTACAGATGTTAACTCTTTTGCCCAAGGCCATAGACCTTCAGAGTGGTGGAGCTGGGATATGGACCCTAGGTTGACTCATTCCAAACCAAACCAAGCTCTAACCATTATATGACAGTGCACTCAAGGCAAACCAAACCTCAGCAGAAACGGAACCCTTTCTCTCTTTGGGAAAACTGAAATTACAGAATGGTAGGAACTGTTACNGGTGGAGCTGGGATATGGACCCTAGGTTGACTCATTCCAAACCAAACCAAGCTCTAACCATTATATGACAGTGCACTCAAGGCAAACCAAACCTCAGCAGAAACGGAACCCTTTCTCTCTTTGGGAAAACTGAAATTACAGAATGGTAGGAACTGTTACTGAGCCAAACTTGCGTCTGTTTGCCGAATGTGGAGCAGAGCCAATTAAATGGTTGTAGTGAAGGAGTAAAGTGTTTTTTTTTTAAAATTCATTCTTTTTTGGCTGTGATGGGTCTTCATTGCTGCATGCAGGCTTTCTCTAGTTGTGGCAAGCCGGGGCTACACTCTAGTTTCAGTATGAGGGCTTCTCATTGTGGTGGCTCCTCTCGTTGCAGAGCACAGGCTCTAAGCATGCAGGTTTCAGCAGTTGTGGCGCACGGGCTTAGTTGCTCCACAGCACGTGAGATCTCCCCAAACCAGGGATGGAACCCGTGTCTCCTGCATTGGCAGGCAGATTCTTAGCCACAGAACCACCAGGGAAGTCTTGAATAAAGTGTTTATTGTCAGGTGCCAAGCAACACATGCCAAGCAAGGAGAATGGGAGGTTAGTGCTCAAAAGACTCAGACTCTTTGATTGCTTTTAGGAAAGTGTTTTTAAAGGGATGAAGGTCATAGGGTATGTGATCAACTCATGGGCTTTCTTTTCTGATTGGGTGGTGCTGAAGTAACAGGGGGATATTTTTTGGTGTCTTGATCATCGACCCTCTGGTCCCACCCAGCCTTGAGTCTCTGTGTTTCTGTCTGGTGGGGTCCTGGTTTTTGAAAAACAGCTCAAGGACATGAGTTGGCCTATGAGTTTCATCCTTTGCAGGGGAATCTGGGGGTCCTCTGGCTCTTTTTATGGCTGATCTATGTAGTTATTACTACCTTTTTTGTGTGACTGTTTTCTTTTTGTTTCTTTTTCTCTGCTTCTCTAATGATTAACTGCTTGCGTCTGCTCTTTGGAACTTGGGGACTGCCTAGGAGCCCGAGGCTTCTTTTGTAAACAAGAACTGGGGGACACAGGAGGTCTGTTACTGGGGAGTCCCTGCAGGGTCTTATTAAATTGTAGAATAAACAGCCTTTAATAAACATAAACAGCCATTCATTTTGATTGCCCAAAGTAAATTAAAAAAAAAAATCATTTGTTTGATTTTGGCTTCTTTGGGTCTCAGCTACAGCACACAGAGTGTTTGTCATTGTTGCAGCTGGTGAACCTCCCTCTGGTTGTGGTGTGGCTGCCCCAGCGGGTGTGGGCTCAGTAGCTGCGGTGTATGGTTTCTGTTACTCTGCAGTATGTGTGGTCCGAGGCTTCTTTGGGTCTCAGCTACAGCACACAGAGTGTTTGTCATTGTTGCAGCTGGTGAACCTCCCTCTGGTTGTGGTGTGGCTGCCCCAGCGGGTGTGGGCTCAGTAGCTGCGGTGTATGGTTTCTGTTACTCTGCAGTATGTGTGGTCCGAGCTCCTGGGCCAGGGGTCAAACCCACATCCCCTGCACTGGACCACCAGGGAAGTCCCCGGAGTAAGTTACGGATAGCATTGTGCTGTATATCCTTTCTGGCTTTTAAAGAACGTTTGTATTTTAGAAGCATATGAAGAGTTCTCTGGTGGTCCAGTGGTTAAGACTCCAGGATTCCAGTGTAGGGGGCACGTGTTAGATTCCTGTTCCGAGGAGAGCCCCTGTGCCACACGACTTGGCCAGAAAAATAAAAAAATAAAGACACATGTATGCACATAGCACATTTTTGTCTTATTTTTCCAAATCAACATTATACCGTTAAGTGTTTAAATACTATCACATACCTTCCTAAGTATAATTTTTAAAAACCCCATAATATGTTGTTGAATGGCTGAGTATACTTACCTATGTAAGTTTCTGTATCTTTGAAGTGGGGCTAGAATTTGCTACCTCATATCTTTGTGATGAGATAAGTTATTAAGCCTCTGACATGTGATGGATACTTAGCAAATATTTGTGTTCTTTTCTCCTCATGTTTGGACAACTTTACTAGATTCAGAGCCTGAGATGGTGATTCTTGCACAGGTCACTTTTTAGGGGTGAGGGGGGTATCTCAGGAAATATCTGAAAGGGAGAGATGGTGGCAGGAGGCGGGCAGGAGAGGAAGGAAACAGCATGTCTACTCTGCAGCCCGGCTACAGCCTGATCTCATGGTGAGCTCTGAAGCATCACAGAGCTGGCATCACCTTGAGGCTGTGGGGTTGACCTCTGGCATCTTCACATTAGTGATCATTGGCTGTGGCTTTGTGTAGGAAAAACCTACTCTTCTTCCTGTGTGAGTCTTCTTTACAATCACACTGACACCACTCCTCACACTAGATGTGTAGGGTCATTTTTCCCACACCAAACGGTTCTCTGTGACACCAGCTGGTTGTCCTGCAGTTCAATCATGACATTAATGGGAGTAAGCTCAGATCACAGATCAGACATATTTCTGATGTCAATTGCAAGTCCCCAGGATGTCACCTATACTTCTGCCTGACTGGTTATAAACCAGGTTTCCCATGACCTACTCCTTGAGTTCAACAACCTGCTAGAATGACTTAAAGAACTCTGGGAAACACTTCCTTCCTTTTACTTGCTTATTATAAAAGAGTATGATGAGATGTGGGTTTCCCTGATGGTTCAGCAGTAAAGAATTTGTCTGCCAGTGCAGGAGACATGGGTTCGATCCCTGGATCAGGAAGATCCTCTGGAGAAGGAAATGGAAGCCCACCCCAACATTCTTGCCTGGGAAATCCCATGGACAGAGGAACCTGGCAGGCTTCAGTCCATAGGGTCACAAAGAGTAAGACATGACTGAGAGATGCAACAGCAACAACTTGATGAGATGCAGAGAAGCATCCAGATGTCAAAGAGACATGGGGCAAGGTGTGGGGAGGTGGTATACACAGCTTCAAGCTCCTTCATGTCTTCAGCAACCTGGAAGTTTCTTGATTCACATACCATTGGACTCTTTATGGAGGCTTCGTCCCATAAGTGTGATGGATCCTTAAGTCAATTTTTACCCCCATTTTTCCCTTCCTGGAGGATAAAGAATGGGGCTGAAATTCCCAAGCTTCTTATCATAGTTTGGTCTTTCTGGTGACCAGCCGCTATCTAGGACCCCATCAAGCATTGCCTCATTAGAACAAAAGACATTCCTCTCACCCATCAGGGAAATTTCAAAGAATTTAGAAGCTCTGTGTTAGGACCTGAGGTCAAAGACCAAATATTAGAACAAAAGATCCTCTTGTACCCCTATGCTTGTAGCAGCACTATTTGCAATAGCCAAAATGTGGAGACAACTGAAATGTGCATTGACAGATGAATGGATAAAGAAGACCCGGTGTATGTATATAACGGGACACTACTCAGTCATAAGAAAGAATGAAATAGTGCCATTTGCAGCAACATGGATGGATCCAGAGATTATCATACTAAATGAAGTCAGACAGAGAAAGACAAATAACCATATGATATCCCTTATATGTAGAATCTCAGATATGATGCAGATGATCTTATTTACACAGACATAGAGAATAGAGTTGTGGTTGCCAAGGGGAAGGGAGGGTGGTGGGGGGAGCTGGCTTGGAGTTTGGGATTAGCGTATGCAAACTAGTATATATAGAATGGAGAAACAAGATCCTGGGCTTCCCTTGTGGCTCAGCTGGTAAAGAATCCATCTGCAAGGTGGGAGACCTTGGTTCAATCCATGGGTTGGGAAGATCCCCTGGAGAAAGGACAAGGCTACCCACTCCAGTATTCTGGCCTGGAGAATTCCATGGACTGTATAGTCCATGGGGTTGCAAAGAGTTGGACATGACTGAGTGACTTTGATACTTCAAACAAGGTCCTACTGCATAGCCCAGGGACCTATATTTAATATTCTGTAATAAACCATGTCTGTGTTAGTCACTCAGTTGTGTCCAACTCTGTGTGACCCCATGGACTGTAGCCCACCAGGCCTCTCTGTCCATGGGATGCTCCAGGCGAGAATACTGGAGTGGGTTGCCATGCTCTCCTCCAGGGTATCTTCCCCACCCAGGGATTGAACCCGGGTTTGCTGCATTGCAGGTGGAGTCTTTATCATCTGAGTCTCAAAGGAAGCCTCCAGTAATAAGCCATAATGGAAAAGACTATGAAAAAAGATGCTATTAGTGCTTGCATCACTTAGGAAATTACTAAGGTTTCAGGGGCTCTGTGCCAGAAACCAGGGGCAGAGACCAATATGTGTATTTTATGTNATCTTCCCCACCCAGGGATTGAACCCGGGTTTGCTGCATTGCAGGTGGAGTCTTTATCATCTGAGTCTCAAAGGAAGCCTCCAGTAATAAGCCATAATGGAAAAGACTATGAAAAAAGATGCTATTAGTGCTTGCATCACTTAGGAGATTACTAAGGTTTCAGGGGCTCTGTGCCAGAAACCAGGGGCAGAGACCAATATGTGTATTTTATGTTATTTCCCATACGTAAAACCTCTGGGTAAAACCTCTCCTAGTCAACCAAAGGAGACTTTCTTGAGTAGTCCTTTCCAATATCGTAGCTCATAGCCATATGTAGCTATGAAGCACTTCAAATGTGGCTAGATTTAACTGTGATGTGTTGTAGGTATAAAATACTCATCATATTTTGAAGATTTAGTGTGAAGAAAGAGTGTCTACATTTCCTTAATAATTGTAAGTAGATTACATGTTGAAATAACATTTTGAATATACTAGGTTAAATAAAATAGATTTAAAAAATTAATTTCATTTTTTTCTAATATGGCTATTTGAAAATTTGAAATTATATATGTGGCTCATATAATTTCTTTAAAAATTTTTGAAATGCCTTTGGGCTATAGTCATCTGTTTAAATTGATTGTATTGAAGTGTAGTTGATTTATGGTGTTGTATTAATTTCTGCAATACAGCAAAGTGATTCAGGTTCATGTTGTTGTTCAGTTNTTAAATAAAATAGATTTTAAAAATTAATTTCATTTTTTCTAATATGGCCATTTGAAAATTTGAAATTATATATGTGGCTCATATAATTTCTTTAAAAATTTTGAAATGCGTTTGGGCTATAGTCATCTGTTTAAATTGATTGTATTGAAGTATAGTTGATTTATGATGTTGTATTAATTTCTGCAATACAGCAAAGTGATTCAGGTTCATGTTGTTGTTCAGTTGCTAAGTCATTTCTGACTCTGCGATCCCATGGACTGCAGCACACTATGCTTCCCTGTCTTTCATTATCTCTTGCAGTTTGCTCAAACACGTGTCCATTTAGTCGATGATGCCATCCAACCATCTCATCCTTTGACACCCTCTTCTCCTCCTGCCTTCAATCTTTCCCAGCATCAGGGTCTTTTCCAATAAGTCAGTTCTTCCTATCAGGTGGCCAAAGTATTGGAGCTTCAGCTTCAGCATCAGTCTTCCCAATGAATATTCAGGATTGATTTCCTTTAGGATTGGCTGGTTTTATCTCCTTGCTGTCCAAACTATATACATATATATATATATACTTTTTATATACATATAGAATATATATGTATATATATTCTTTTTATATTCTTTTCCATTATGGTTTATCACAGGATATTGAATATTGTTCCCTGTGTTGTACAATAGGGCCTTGTGGTTTACTGATTGTATATATTAGTTTGCATCTGCTTCACATTGTATTTCTACTGGACAATATTGCTCTGGAGTAGGGGTTGGCCGACTCCATAAGAGGTCAGAGAGCAAATATTTTAGACTTTGTTAAGCCATGCAATCTCCACCGCTATTTCAATTCTTCAGTTATTGGGGAGGCAACCATAGACCAAACATAAATCATTAAAGGTCATGGTCATGTTCCAGTAAAGGATTCTTGATAAAAACAAGTGGTGGGCTTGACTTGGCCCGTGGGCTGTAGTTTTCTGATTCCTGCTCTAGGGAAAAATAACAGCTGAGAACTGTTAGCAGTCAGTGCTCATACCAGATAAGGATGGTGGTGGTGGAGGGGTCTATATGCCTCTATTTTTCTCCTGATTCGGATTTTTTTTTTTAAAATGATCTTCCCCAGGTTTTATTACTGACTACTAGCTATTTTGTTTATAAAGGAGGAAGCTTTGAGGGGGAAACTTTATTTTAGGGAGCTTGGACTGTGAGACTACAGATGGAGAAATATGCAGAAGGAAGGAAAACAGGACCAAACATTTATTTCTTTCTCAAGATTGTAGATGGAGAAGGCAATGGCAACCCACTCCAGTACTCTTGCCTGGAAAATCCTATGGACGGAGGAGCCTGGTGGGCTGCAGTTCATGGGGTTGCTAAGAGTCAGACACGACTGAGCTACTTCACTTTCATGCATTGGAGAAGGCAATGGCAACCCACTCCAGTGTTCTTGCATGGAGAATCCCAGGGACGGGGGAGCCTGGTCGCACAGAGTCAGACACGACTGAAGTGACTTAGCAGCAGCAGCAGCAGCAGGATTGTAGAAAAGGTACATATACACATCAATATAACATTTAAAGATACTACTTAGTATTCTGCAGGTCTGTGCAACTGGTCTACCCTGGAAAGTGGCTACAGTGTCATCTTGAGGATTTAAGTGATTTTTTAATTTCCCTGCCCCCCAACTTTTGCAAATATAAACATAAACATGAAATTTTCCAATTGAGGCCAATTAACATGGAATGCCTTAGGCCAGGAAATAATTAATACAGAATCCTGGGGAAATGACATCTTTGCAACTCCTGCTTTCTCAAGGTGGCATCGCTCAATTAAAACGATTCTCTGGCCTCCAGAGAACTCTCTGTGGCCTGTCTGGGCTGGACGCAAACGTCTCCGTTGTGTCTATGCGTTTCCTCTGGCACTCCCACGGCCCTGCCCCTCCTTGTGAGTGCTGAGACTCTTCTAAAGGCCTTCAGCTGGTTTGCAGTCGATTCTCCCCGATTGTTTTTACCCATTGATGTGTTGGCGTGGTCTCCCCGGTCTTCAGTCTCCTCCAATCAGAACCTTATTTCTTCAGGGAAGAATTGACATCTTCCTCCTTTTTGTCCTCTTCCTTGGACAAATGTTTGTGTGCGTGCTTAGTCCCTAAGTTGTGTCTGACTCTTTTGTGACGCAATGGACTGTAGCCTGCCAGGCTCCTCTATCCATGGGGTTTTCCAGGCAAAAATACTGGAGTGGGTTGCCATTCCCTTCTCTAAGGGGTCTCCCTAACCCATGGATCGAACCCGTGTCTCCTGTATCTCTTGCTTGGCAGTCAGATTCTTTACCACTGAGCCACTTACAAAGCCCCTTGACAAATGTTTATTGAGCATGTATTGTTCACTGAGCCTGTTTTAAGAACCATGTATTGTGAGGCTTGGTATGCTAGTGGGAAAGACTAATACTCCTTTTTTTTTTTTTTGCTATTGTTCTCCACATCCAAGTTTTTATTATTTATTTATTTATTTTTGTATTTATTTTTTTACATGAACTCCCAGACATGAACCCCCCCTCCCACCTCCCACCCCACATCATCCCTCCAGATCAC
>SJYX01011897.1:22443-49515 GCA_006410675.1 Oreotragus oreotragus
TGTGGTTTTGGAGAAGACTCTTAAGAGTCCCTTGAACAGCAAGGAGATCAAACCAATCAATCCTAAAAGAAATCAACACTGAATATTCATTGGAAGGACTGTTGCTAAAGCTGAAGCTCCAATCCTTTGGCCACCTGATGTGAACAGCTGACTCACTGGAAAAGGCCCTGATACTGGGAAAGATTGAGGGCAGGAAGAGAAGTGGGCAACAGAGGATGATATGGTTGGGTGGCATCACCGAATGAATGGACATGAGTTTGAGTAGACTCTGGGAGATAGTAAAGGACAGGGAAGCCTGATGTGGGGCAGTTCTGTTAAGCTGGACAGGACTTAATGACTGAACAGCAACATTCCTCTTTTACTGCCTCCGGGTAGAGACAAATTCAGGGGTCAGGCTTTCTGAGAATTGTTATTGAAGTGATGAGTGCATGATCTGGTCTCAGCCTGGGATAGTGGAGGGATAATTATGGAAGACCATTCAGAAGGGACAAGATGGATTGAAACTTGAAGGATGAGTTTTTGGGATGGCAACATTGAACTGGAAATGTACAGAGTGTGAAAATAGGCATGGGGAATGGCATGGCAGGCAGAGGGAACAGACAGTGCAAAGGCACAGAATCAGAGCATCTCAATCCTTAAAGACATCATAGTGTTCACATGGGGGAAGTAACAGCTCATGAGACAGGAAATGTGGGCAGAGCTCAGATTGCTTAAGGAACCTCGGTTTTATCCAGAGAGTGATGGGTAGCCATTGAACAAGGGGTGATGTGGATAGATTTGTGTTTTTAGAAGATAGCATAGTAGCAGTGTGTGCATGCATGGTGGTTTGATGGGGGTAATGTTACCCACTTCATTTTTCTTGACACCTTCCCATCAGCCCAGTGGAACTTGTTTCTTAATTCTTATTTATGGTAATGAAGAGTAATAGTAGATATTTCTTACAGGGCACATCCTAGGGGCTGAATAGATTCTGTGCTGAGTACTTCACATTTTTTAATGTTATTTAATTCTAAAAAATCACTCTGCATGATAGGCATCCCGATTGCTATTGTTTCTGTTTTGGAGATGAAGAAACCAAGAGTCAGAGAGGTTAAATGACAGATCTCAAATGACACAGCCATTCACTGGTGAAGCAGGGATGACAGTCCAGAGGTTATAATTCTGGAGGCCACAGTAAAGTTCCAGAGGCCACAGTACAAAACATGATGCTTTCATCAACTCATTCCGTCAAGTGCACTTGTCTTATTGTCATACCCAGAGGGCAGGGAATAAATGAAGACACGTGTTGAGCACCTACTATGTACCAGGTGCAGGTGAACAGGTCTGCACGTATTTCTGATGCTCTTTCCTTACAATGGTAGTATCTCCTTTTAGGAGATGAGAAAACTGAAGCCAGGAGGTGTGGACTGCTGGTTTTCCCCACCCTGCCTGATGTTTCCACTTATTTCTCCCTGAGGGCTTAGTAAGTTGCCTCTTCAGGCTTCGTTTTTAACTGCCTCTCTTCCTGTAGGGGTGCCCACGCTCTCCCCAGCCAGCACTCCAGGCAATGGCCATATTAGGATTGACCACTTAGTGGTCATTGCTCCCTGGTTTCCTTGTCAGGTGACTCCTTCCATAAGCAGCCTTTTCTCCGGTGCTCATCACACCTCTGAGTGTAGCCTGCCCCTCCAGGTTTTGAGCTGATGTGTGTCTCTGTCTGTTCCCACTGGGGTGTTGGGGAGGGGAGGAGGGATTGCATTTACAGAGACTAATTCTTGGATGCCAAAGACCATGAGTTCACTTTTCCTCATAATGGCATGACTAATTTATTATAGACACACAGAAAAAGTATATTTGTGTATTGCTTCTTATTCCTATAGTTTTATTCATCACCAAACATTTAGAATGTTTCAATCAGCAAAAAGAAGCAATCAAAAAGAGTTAGTTGCTCAGTCATGTCTGACTCTTGGCAGCTCCATAGCCTGTAGCCCTCCAGGCTCCTCTGTCCATGGGATTCTCCAGGAGAGTACTGGAGTGGGTTGTCATGCCCTCCTCGAGGGGATCTTCCTGACTCATGAATTGAACCTGGGTCTCCTGCATTTGCAGGCAGATTCTTTGCTATCTGAGCCACCAGTGAAGCAAAAAAACAATCAAAAGAAACTTTTAACTGGTGGCCCAGTGGTTAAGGCTCCATGCTGCCAATGCAGAGGGTGCAGGGTTGATTCTTGAACAGGGAACTAAGATCCCACATGCCATGTGGCACAGCCAAAAGATTAAGAATAAAAAGAGAGTTTAAAAAAGTAGAAAAGCATTCATCAAAGCAAGAAACTTTTAATCTTACCTCCTAGTGATAAACACTGCTGACATATTGGGGCGTATTTATCTTATCTGTTTTTTTTTTTTTTCCCTCTCTCTCTCTCTCACCTTATTACAAACTAAAATAATGCTATACAAGCTATTTTGTAACTGGCCATTTCCCTTTCACAACTCAGCACAGGCACCTTGACATTCTCCTCTAGTGATGGTTTTCAAACTTGTTTAAGCAGCTCCTGGACCGTTTCTGCAAGCACCGTCTTTGGAAATGAAATTTATTAGACAGATTGTCTTAATCTGCTTGGGCTGCTATAATGAAAACCATAGACTGAGTGGCTTAAGTAACAGAGACTTCTTTCTTATAGTTCAGGAGCCTGGGAAGTCCAAACTCAAGATGTCAGTCAGTTCCTGAGAGAGCTTGCTTCCTGGTTTGCAGATAGTCACCTGCTTGCTGTGTTCTCACAGGGGCACTAACCCCTCATGAGGTCTCCAGCCCCATCCCTTCATCTAATCCTGCTGCTGTTGCTGCTGCTAAGTCGCTCCAGTCATGTCCGACTCTGTGCGACCCCACAGTAATCACCCCCAAGCTTCATCATAATTACCATGTTGAGGATTAGGGCTTCAACATATACATTTAGGTGGGGCCATAAACATTCAGTCCATAATATGAATAAAAATAGAGCTTCTTTGATTGAAGCGTAAATAGAGGAACCAAACTTCTGCCTATCTGCTTTGTTGTTTTGCTCAAGTTGGCTCCTGAATCAATTCTGTGAATTTTCTACTTTTCCAACGAGTATTGCTTGCAAAAAAAATTCCTCAGCTGACATTATTTTAAATGGTTGAATTATAGTCCATCATATGGCTGTACCCAATTCCTTGTTTTTGGACATTTCTCTTGTTTCTCATTTTCCATCATGAACAAAGTTATAATGGGCAGCTTTGTGCTGCCAACCTTGTGTGTATTCGTGATAGTTTTCCACAGATAGTTTTAGAAGTAAAAATATCTTTTGATTGCTGCCCTGTGGAAATGTCTCTCTGAAGCCCTGACCTTTGTCAGGCTGGGACTATGGGCCTTGGTTCAGAGTGTGTATGTGCTGGACACAATATGTCTTCATAAGGTGGCTGCCATTGGCCTGCTGGGGCATGCTTCATTGTCAGGACAGCAACAGAGCTTCCTCTGGGTCTGGGTAGGCAAGACTGTTGCTGAATAGTCTATCTTATATTTGCAACAGGCTTTGGCAGTTTTCAAAGCCTTTTTTATTTGTCATCCCATTGTCACTGGAGGTAAATGGAGAAGAGACATATTAAGGTTCAAAGAGGTTAAGTGACTTTCCTAAGATTCTGCTTCTCATAAANCTGTTGCTGAATAGTCTATCTTATATTTGCAACAGGCTTTGGCAGTTTTCAAAGCCTTTTTTATTTGTCATCCCATTGTCACTGGAGGTAAATGGAGAAGAGACATATTAAGGTTCAAAGAGGTTAAGTGACTTTCCTAAGATTCTGCTTCTCATAAACGATGGCACTCTGCTTCAGTCACCTTCTACTGTAATAAAGCTGTGTAACAAATAATTCTCTCCCCTCCAAAAACATCTCAGGACCTTACATCAAGTCAAGGAAAGAGTGCACTGTCGACCCAGACTCCCAACCGTGTGGTTCAGCTGGTCTCAGCTGGTGCAGCCGGGCCTGGGGGACAAAGAATACAGTGACAATAGATTAAGTCATAGAGAAAGAGTTGACCATGACTTTAAAGGCTATGACAGCAGAGGAGGTTCTTAATTTTATCATAAATATGATATATATATATATATATATTGCATTAGGAGGCTACTGGATTTTATGGTGTACACCAATGTGAGGCTATGGTTTTTCCTGTGGTCATGTATGGATGTGAAAGTTGGACTGTGAAGAAAGCTGAGCGCCGAAAGCGAAAAAGTTGGCTTAAAGCTCAACATTCAGAAAACGAAGATCATGGCATCCGGTCCCATCACTTCATGGGAAATAGATGGGGAAACAGTGGAAACAGTGTCAGGCTTTTTTTGGAGGGGGCTCCAAAATCACTGCAGATGGTGACTGCAGCCATGAAATTAAAAGACGCTTACTCCTTGGAAGAAAAGTTATGACCAACCTGGATAGTATATTCAAAAGCAGAGACATTACTTTGCCGACTAAGGTCCGCCTAGTCAAGGCTATGGTTTTTCCTGTGGTCATGTATGGATGTGAAAGTTGGACTGTGAAGAAAGCTGAGCGCCGAAGAATCGATGCTTTTGAACTGTGGTGTTGGAGAAGACTCTTGAGAGTCCCTTGGACTGCAAGGAGATCCAACCAGTCCATTCTGAAGGAGATCAACCCTGGGATTTCTTTGGAAGGGATGATGCTAAAGCTGAAACTCCAGTACTTTGGCCACCTCATGCGAAGAGTTGACTCATTGGAAAAGACTCTGCTGCTGGGAGGGATTGGGGGCAGGAGGAGAAGGGGACGACTGAGGATGAGATGGCTGGATGGCATCACGGACTCGATGGACATGAGTCTGAGTGAACTCCGGGAGATGGTGATGGACAGGGAGGCCTCGCGTGCTGCGATTCATGGGGTCGCAAAGAGTCGGACACGACTGAGCAACTGAACTGAACTGAACCAATGTGATCTGATTTATGTTCTAAAAGATTATTTAGGCTTGTTTGTTCAATGTTAGATTTTTCAGTGCTGGGTTCATAACAGATGCTCCGTAAATATTTTATGCGATTAATAAAGAACCTGGTTCCCAGAGAAAGCAGTGCAGTGCAAGCCCAGGGGAACTGGGCCCAGTCCCATTCTGTTCGGGGGACTGGTAAGCTTGTTGGCTTTTCTGGGCAAGATTCTTTAAGTCAGTTTGTTCATTTATTCATTCATTTCGCTGATTCAGAGGACATTTACTGGGTGTATCCCCTGGGGTGTCCACACCAGCAGTGGGAAGGCTGTGATTCTGTAAACACTCTAGAAACCACAACTGAAATGATGTCCTCACGCGTCTTTTCTTTGGAGGAGGAAAATCTCAGGGCACCTAGTGAAGAAAAGGACTTCCTTGGTCGTCCAGTGGCTAAGACTCCGGACTCCCAATGCAGGGCTGCTGCTGCTGCTGCTAAGTCGCTTCAGTCGCGTCTGACTCTGTGCGACCCCATAGACGGCAGCCCACCAGGCTCCCCCGTCCCTGGGATTCTCCAGGCAAGAACACTGGAGTGGATTGCCATTTCCTTCTACAATGCATGAAAGTGAAAAGTCAAAGTGAAGTCACTCAGTCGTGTCTAACTCTTAGCGACCCCATGGACTGCGGCCTACTAGGCCTCTCCGTCCATGGGATTTTCCAGGCAAGAGTGCTGGAGTGGGGTGCCACTGAATCCCTGGTCAGGGGACTAGATCTCATATGCTGCATCTAAGGATCCTGCATGCCACAAATGAAAAAAGATCCTGCACACAGCAACTAAGACTTGACTCAACCAAATAAAAAAAAATTTTTTTTTAAATAAAGGAGGCTCATACTCTTCATAAAAGGTCTTCTCTTTTGGGGTAGAATGACCAGAGCAGAGGGAGATAGTCACTGTTAGGGCTGGGGCATCCTTTATTCACCAGTTCATTCAGCTCCTTGTGTGAAAAAGGAAACCAATTACCATGGAAGGAGGGGGCCATCGATGGCTCAGGATGACCCAGAAAATTGGTTCACAGCCCGGGAGACCCCAGACCCCCAGCTGCTGCCTAGCTCTTCGCTTCATGATGCCCTGAACTGTGCTGAGCTTAGTCGCTCGGTCGTGTCTGACTCTTTGTGACCCCATGGACTGTAGCCCACCAGGCTCCTCTGTCCATGGGGATTCTCCAGGCAAGAACACTGGAGTGGGTTGGCATGCCCTCCTCCAGGGGATCTTCCCAAGCCAGGGGTTGAACCCAGGTCTCCCGCATTGCAGGCGGACTCTTTACCATCTGAGCCACCAGGGAAGCCCAAGCCCTGGACACTCACCCTTAAACCCATGGTTTAAACACTAAATACGAGTTTTGGGGAGAAAATCATGGTCTTTATTTCGAATGAAGATGCTTTTTTTTTTTTTAATTAAAAAACAACCCCAGAAAAGAAAGATAGTTCACATTTAAAGAGAAACGGTAAAGTGCAAAGGTTTAGAAATAGGAATTAGGATTTCTAATTATATAGCACTTGGGACCGCATGTTTATGAAATCTTTGAAGAAACGCTTTATAAATAGGTCAAAACAGGCGCCACCGTCTTCATGAATGTATTTGCTGGGTGTGCTTGCTTAGTACTGGGCCCTGATCTGCTGTAGTCTTGAACTCTAGTTGCATTTTCTTGTGTAAATGAATCATCTCCAGTTAGACTGCAAACAGGGAGGTTTTTTTTTTTTTTTCTTTTTCTATTTATCATTCTCTTTCCCTCCGTCCCAGTGTCTCGTGTAGGGCCAGGTACTGGAAGTTTGCTTAATAAATCCATTTCATACCCAGCTCCTCCATTCGCCTCCTCCCTCCAGCTTTCCCTCCCCTCCTCTCTGTTTCTTCGCCTTCCTCTCAAGCCCTCCTCACCCCTGCTTCCTCCCTTTCCCTTCCGCCCTGTCCTTTTCTCTTTCTCACCACTCTCCTCCCTTCCTCCCATAAACATGTCTACTGCAAACCAGTGCCAAGGGCTTACAGGTACTGGGGATTCAGTGATGAATGAGGGGAACAAGCTTCTTCTTCCCTGTAGCTGTGTGTCTACTTGGGGAGCCTGGGCACTAATCATCTAGAAGTGGGATCGCTTATAAAGTATCTCTGTACCACGTGGAGTGAAGAATGTCAGGGGTGTCAGGGAACACTTTCCTGTTCCTTCTTGCTAGAGCAGAGACCCAGAGGACAAGTAGGAGAGAGCAGCTGAAGGAGGGGAGCAGGTGGAACATGAATCAGCAGAGGGAACTGCATGGTTCTGGGAAAGCCTTGGGCAAGGGGTTCGTGGCTGGGTCTTTGGAGGGATGGACGGGAGACCTGCGTGGCCAGAGCAGAGAAAAAGCAGCAGAGAAAGTGGAGAAGGATGTGGACAGGTCAGCAGGCAGGTCAGGCACGGTCTCAGGGGGGCCTGGGGCCAGGGGGCAGAAGTGGGGGAGAAGGTGAAGTTTTGGTGTTTTTCTTTAGAGTGGTGGAAATTGTGGAAGGGGTCTAAACAGAAGAAAATCACACTTGGAATTCATTTCTGGAAGGTCACTTTAGACCGGAGGGATATGTGGCTCCATTGATGGGGGTGGGGATGTAAGCTGTGAAGGCCTGCTCTCCACTCCCAGCAATGGCACATGCCATATCCTGATAGACAAGGTCCCCAGAGTGACATGTTGAATGGCGAAAACCAAGTGCAGGACAGTGTCAGAAAGAGAGGTGGATCGGACTATGTATTTGGATTTACATGTGTTTGACTAAGGACACACTGAAAGGATGAAGAAAAGGTACCCCAAGAGGCTATATATTGATCGTGTGTATCTGTGGGGCAAGATGTATGGGGACAGGTGTGGTCTCTATGTGTGCCTTAAAAAAATTTTTTTTAGGTCAGTACAGAGCATTGAGTAGAGTTCCCTGTGCTATAGGTGAGGTTCTCGTTAGTTATCTATTTTATACATATTAGTGTATGAATGTCAATTCCAATCTCCCAATTCATCCCACTCCCCATTTCCTCTCTGGGTGTTCATATATTTTTTTTCTCTACATGTGTGTCTCTGTTTCTGCTTTGCAAATAGGTTCATCTGCACAATTTTCTTAGATTCCACATATATGTGTTTCTCTTTCTGATTTACTTCAATCTGCATGACAGTCTCTAGGTCATGACGGTCTCTAGGTCCATCCATGTCTCTGCTAAAGGAGAAGGGAATCCAAAACAGGGGATCTATGTATAAATGGATTTACTTTGCTGTGCAATTGAAAATAACACAACATTGTAAAGCCACTGTGAAAAGTGCAAGTGAAAGTGCAAGTCGCTTAGTCGTGTCCGACTCTTTGCGACCCCATGGACCATATAGTCCATGGAATTCTCTAGGCCAGAATACTGGAGTGGGTAGCCTTTCCCTTCTCCAGGGGATCTTCCTGACCCAGGGATCAAAGCCTGGTCTGCTGCACTGCAGGTGGATTCTTTTACCAGCTGAGCCACAAGGGAAGCCCTGATTTACTTCACTTAACGTGATAATCTCATGTTAACATGACATCCACCAATGTTGCTGCAAATGGCATTATTTCATTGCTTTTATAGCTGAGTAACATTCCACTGTATATTCGTACTGCACCTTCTTTTTCCATTCATTTGTGGACAAAAGTGGCTTCCATGTCCTGACTATTGCAAATAGTGCTGCAATGAACATTGGGATGTATGTATCTTTTTGAATTAGGGTTTTCTCTGGATATAAAAAGTGGAAACAGTGACATATTTTGTTTTCTTGGGCTTCAAAATCACTGCAGATAGTGACTTCAGCCATGAAATTAAAAAACCCTTGCTCCTTGGAAGAAAAGCTATGACAAACCTAGACAGAGTATTAAAAAGAGACAAAGTTCTGACAAAGTCCATAGCTTCTAGTCAAAGCTATGGTTTTTCCAGCGGTCCTGTAGGATGTGAGAGCATGGCCATAAGGAAGGCTGAGTGCTGAAGAATTGATACTTTCACATTGTGATGCTAGAGAAGACTCTTGAGAGTCCTTTGGACTGCAAGGAAATCCAACCAGTCAATCCTAAAGGAAATCAACCCTGAATATTCACTGGAAGGACTGATAC
This sequence comes from Oreotragus oreotragus, assembly GCA_006410675.1. Lineage (NCBI taxonomy): Eukaryota > Metazoa > Chordata > Mammalia > Artiodactyla > Bovidae > Oreotragus > Oreotragus oreotragus. The sequence continues at coordinate 31,488 of SJYX01011897.1, forward strand.
TGAAGCTGAAGCTCCAATACTTTGGCCACCTGATGCAAAGAGCCAACTCTTGGGAAAAGACCCTGATGCTGGGAAAGATGGAAGGCAAAATGAGAAGGGGACAGCAGAGGATGAGATGGTTAGACAGCATACCAACTCACTGGACATGAATCTGAGCAAACTCCAGAGGAGCCTGGCATGCTGCAGTCCATGGTGTTGCAAAGAGTCCGACAGGACTTAGCAACGGAACAACAACAAACAATTGGATATATACCCAGGAGCTGGATTGCTGGGTCATATGGTAGTTCTTTTTCATTTTTTAAGGAACCTCCATACTGTTTTCCATATGGCTGTACCAATTTGCATTCCCAGCAGTGTAGGAGGGTTCCCTTTTCTCCACACCCTCTCCAGCATTTGTAGCATGTGAACGTTTTTATACTGCTTTGACTTCTGAGCCACGTGTATGGCTTATTACTCAAAAACTGAATAAAAATGAGCTGAACTGAGCTCTAAAAGCAGTTGTTGTGAATTTTGGAGTGGGGCGAGGGGAATAGAATGTGAGCTGTCAATCAGTGATGGGAGATTCTCACTCTCCTTTCACTCTCAGGAGATTTTCTTTTCTATATCTGATAGTGGTGAGGCTTTAACCATTTATTGAATAAACAGCCTCTTGATCTCATACTTCCTCCTCTAGCCAGACTTTTGTCTTAATAACAGGAATTCATCAACATCTTACCTTTAACAATTGTTAAAGCGTCACCCCGCTGGAGGGTCATGGTGCGTAGCTTGTGTTCAGCACGTATGTCATGCCGGATGCAGAGTGTTCTACCTGAATTGTCACATTTCACTTTCACAACAACCTGTCACCAGCGTTTTTTTGACATGCAAACTAAGATGTGCAAAGGTGAGCTGATTTGTTCAAGGCCCTAGAAGGTTAGCCTGTGGGGTTAAGATAGAGCATTGGTTAATTTGACGGCTGTGTGCTAGGCACTGACTAGGTCCTGGAAATATCTGGATGAATAGAAGTCAGGTTTTGCTCCTTAGAGATCACACTATCCAGAGGGACTGATAGAACTTCCACATGTAACTGTTATGTAGTGTGACAGAGGCTTTAAGCTGGGAATAGGCAAGGCCAAAGAAATGGGAGAAGGGAATCAGGGAAGGCTTCCTGGAAGAAGAGAAGATGCTGTAGTTATACATAACTCCTGTGTGCATATAAGAGTTGGATAAGGCAGGTAGAGCCTAGAGGGCATTTTGAGGGGAGGCCGATCCAGGGAGAGGAAACAGCACATGCAGAGGCCTGGAGGTGGGAAGTGGTGAACCATGAGGGAGGAAAAATGAGAGCCCTTGAACTGCCATAGGGGAGGAGCTGAGCGGGGACCTTGATGCCATGCACGAGGTTCATGCCGTTTTCCTCCAACCAACCCCCTTATAATGTGTGACTTTTCCTGCTGGCGGTATGTCCCTTTGCCTTTGTGATGTGTCTATAGTCAGCTCCCAAGATTCATTCTTTGCTTAGCTGATTTGTTGCTATGTATCACCCTCGGAGCTGGAGGTTCAATGGCAAAAATGAGGTGATGGTGTCATGGGTGAGTCAGGCATGGAAATGGATAAATTGATATCAAATGGATGTTCATAAATGGCACTATACAAAGAAGTCCAGAAATGGAGCATATAATTAGGGACAGGAGGTGGTCGGGAGAACTTCTTGGAGGAGGTGACTCTTGAGCTAAGTCTTAATAGATGAGGAGGCCTTGGTTGTGGGAGTGGGGATAAGCTCAGAGAAGAAGGGACAGCAAGGACAAAGGTCCAGAGGCATGACGAAATTAACTGTATGTGTGGAGCCAGTGGAGTGGCCAGAAATAAAACTGAGATGGGACTTCCCTGGTGGTCCAGTGGCTAAGACTCTGTGCTCCCAGTGTAAAGGACCCAGGTCCAATCCCTGGTCAGGGAATTATATCCCACATGTGACAAGTAAGACTTTACGTGCTGCAAATAAAGATCTTTCATGATGCAATGATATCTGATACAGCCAAATAAAATAAGTAAATAAATATATAAAAAAACACAACTGAAGAGGTAATGGAGCCCAAAAGGCCTAATAAGGTGTTTTCACGAGGGAGGAAGAAGGAGAAAGAAGGAGAAGAAAGGTGATATCCTCGCATTCTGCTGAGAAAACCAGAGCATCCACTAAATCAGATCATTGCACTAGAACTGTTCCCCTGGGGAACAGCAAGTGAACTCACCAAGTCAGGTTTCGGCCAAGCCCTGTGAGTCGAGTGGCTGTCAGGTGTGATCACACGTCCCTGCCAGAGCTGGCCTTTCCCTGCTGGGGAGTCGTATCTTCCAGCCTGGCTGAGACTGAGAGCCCAGGGCCAGCACCTCAGGCCAGTAAGAGTAATTAAAATGGGATCAGTGGTTCCCATGGCAACATTGACATCTGTGCTCCCGGCATGGAGGCCTCTGGCCATGGCCAGACTTGCCTCCTGAGGACTGACACCTGGCCCCCCTTGCCTGCCCTGGCCAGGCTCACCCTACCAGACAAGCAGGAAACACCCTCCACGTCCCAGCCATCATGTGCCAGCGCTATCCTGTTGTCACTTTCCGCATGTGACCTTGGATTCTCAAGACAACAGCCCTAGGAGGCAGGAAGGGGAAGCTGAGGCCAAGAGAGGCTCAAGGATCTGCTCAAGGACAGTGGGAACCAAAGTCTGCAAAGTTTTGTATCTGCAGGATACAAAACTGCAGATCCTGGGGTCATTAGTTTCAGGGCTTTTGACCTTCCTCACCGTTACTTTTCAGACCCACAGTTGTGAGAATGACACTTGTCACATTCACTTCTGTTATGGACTAAATGTTTTTGTCTTCCCAGAATTCCTATGTTGAAAGCCTAACCCCTAAGGAGATGGTTTCAGGGAATGGAGACTTTGGAAGGTGGTTAGGTTTAGAGGGGTTCATGAGGGTGGAGCCCCCACTATGACATTAATGCCCTTAGAAGAAGAATAGACATCAGAGCTCNTTATGGACTAAATGTTTTTGTCTTCCCAGAATTCCTATGTTGAAAGCCTAACCCCTAAGGAGATGGTTTTAGGGAATGGAGACTTTGGAAGGTGATTAGGTTTAGAGGGGTTCATGAGGGTGGAGCCCCCACTATGACATTAATGCCCTTAAAAGAAGAATAGACATCAGAGCTCGCTCTGCCATGAAGTCACAGCTGCAAGCTAGGAAGTCTTCATGGTGAACCGAATCACCTGGCACTTTGACCTTGACCTTGGACTTCTTAGCCTCCAGAACTGTGAGAAGTAAATGCCTATTGCTGTAGTCACTCAGCCTATGCTATTTTGCTATGGCAACCTGAGCTAAGACAGCTAGCCTTGAACCTCCTTCCTTGCACGTGTGCATGCGTGCTCAGTTGCTTCAGTCGTGTCTGATTCTTTGTAACCCCATGGACTGTAGCCTGCCAGGCTCCTCTGTCCTTGGGATTCTCCAAGCAGGAACACTGGAGTGGGTTGCCATGCCCTCCTCCAGGGGATCCTCCTAATCCAGGGATCGAACCCATGTCTCTTAGGTCTCCTGCATTGGCAGGTGGGTTCTTTACCACTAGTGCCACCTGGGAAGCCCAGCCGTCTTCTTTAAAGTACCTCAGTTTCCGTTTGGAGAATTTTGTTCCCCTCACTCGCTGCATCTTGCTGGGTCTGACTGATGATGGTCACATGACCACATTGGGCCAATCAGAGTTCTCCCCAGGCCTGGCCTCTGCTGATTCTTGCCAATTCTTGCAGTCCAGCGTATTCTTCCCACAGAGTGCTCCAGGAGACAAGGCGGGAGCTTGGCTCCTGTCATCCGATCCCAATCCTACTTCCAGTTTGAGTTCTCAGCCTTTCCATCCTGTGTAAGCTGCTGCTCGGGGTCCATCCAATCACGTCTGTTTTTGCTTCAGTTCCCCACCATCATTTCAGTTCCTTGCAGACAGCGGTTCCCCAAGAGGGGTAGCCTGGTTCTGGGAACTTAAACATTTTTTAGAAAAAAATCAAATATAGTTGCTTTACAATGTTGTGTTAGTTACTAGTGTATAACAAAGTCAATCAGCCGTAAGAACACATACATCCCCATGTTTTTGGATTTCTTTCCCATTTAGGTCACCTCAGAGGTATTGGGTACTTTCAGTGCTGTTTGTTTCTGTTTTAAATCAGCTTTATTGAAACATGATTTACATACCAATAAAATTACCCATTTGAAAGTGTACAATTCACTGGCTTTGGTATAGTCATGAAATAGCGTATCCCTCATCAGTGTCTCATATTAGGACATTTCCGCCATCCCCAAAGAAACTCATAGCCATGAGCAGTTATCCCTTCAGCCCCAAAAATTGCTGATTTACTTCCTACTCCATGGATTTGCCTATTACGGGCATTTCATATTAAAGAATCACACGATATGTGGCCTTTCAGGTCTGGTTTTATTTATTTATTTCTTTGGCCATGCTGCATGACTTGTGGGGGTCTTCCTTCCTTCCCCAGCCAGGGGTTGAATTCAGGCCCTTGGCAGTAAAACCACTGGACTGCCAGGGAAGTCTCATGGTCTGGCTGGCTACTTAAGCCTAGAGTGTTTTCAAGGCTCATCCACACTGTAGCATGTATCAGTATTTCATTGCTCTTTTAAAGATTGTGGTTAAAAAAACACAGAATGTGAGATCTACCCTCTCAACACATTCTAAGTGAACTGTAGGCACGATGTTGTATAACTGATAACCAGGACTTTTTCTCCTTCCATACTTGAAACTTCATATCTACCAAACACACTTGTTTTTTTAAGTTTTTTATTATATATTTTTTAACACCAAAATCATTTTGTACTGAGGTTATAGTGGGTTAACAATGTTGTAATAGTTTCAGGTGAGCAGTGAAGGGACTCAGCCATACATTTACATAAATGCCACTTGTTTTTAATCGTTGGCTGAAAGCATGTTGTGAGATGAGCATGAACATGTGTGCGTGTGATGAGCAAGATGAGTGGGAAAGGTGAGGGACGTGAGGGGCATCTCTGCAGGACCCAGGATGGCGTGGAGGAAGCAGACAGAAACAAGGCAGCTGCCTGGATCTTTCCTGCAGCCTGACTGGGAATGGGAAATAGTGTCAAAAATACACGCAGCATGGCCTTGGCCTTCAGGGCCTCATAGTGTATCAGGAGAGATGCTGACAAAGGCATAAATAACCATATCAGAGCACATGTGATAAGGACGTGAGGGAGACAAGATGGGTGGTGGGGATCCAAAGAAGGACGAGATTGTTCAGTGGGGGGGATAATTGATAGTAAAACAGTAACAATGATAAGAGGTAACATTTATTGAACTTTTATTGTCTGCCAGGTGCCTTACTTAATGTTTTACATGCTGATGCCATTTAATTTTCATAATAAGCCTAGGAGGTAGCTACTCTTATTTCTCCCATTTTCCAGATTGTGGGGGACTGAGGCACAAAGAGGTTATATAAGTGTTGCAAGGTTACAGGGCCAGGAAATGGTTGGGAGGCATTTAAATCTTGCCTTTCTGGCTCCCCAGCCCATGGTGTCACAAGGTATCATGGGGATAGAGACTTTGGTGTCGTCTTGTGAAAGGCAGTCTGAGAAAATTGATGCCAGAGTCAGATAATACTTGGGTTTCCCTGGTGGCTCTGTTGGCAAAGAATCCACCTGCAATGAGGGAGACCCGGGTTCGATCCCTGTAGGGAAGATCCCCTGCAGGAGGACGTGGCAACCCACTCTAGTATTCTTGCCTGGAGAATCCCATGGACAGAGGAGCCTAGCAGGCTACAGTCCATGTGGTCGCCAAGAATCGGACACGACTGAGCAACTAAGCACCGCACAGCACAGATAATACTCACCTCAGGCAGAAGGCATTAAAACAAGCTTTTTCACGTGTTTCGGGTGTTGTAGCAGAGAGAAAAGCACTCATGTAATCCCTTCCCTCTGGTCCTCACCAAGGGGGCTTCTGGAACCCTTCAAGTGACAGCCTTATAATTAACTAAATGAAAAGCTCCCTGCAAACAAGGAATCTTCAAAGGGCTACTGCTTGCAGACTAATAACACTGACAAATCACAGTTTTTATTTGAACAAATTCCTGCTGAAGTTGGGCCAGTTCCCAGACCTGCCCTGGCTACGTTAAGAATCAGTCCACTTCCAGATCTAGCCTGAGATGCTGTGTTTGAAAAGAATTTTGAGCCAAGATATAGTCAGAGCTGATCTTAAAGGAAGCAAGATTGTTTCACAACCACAAGCCCAAGGCCTTGGCCTCTGTCAGGTAGATGCAAGTATCTGTTGCCTGAACAAATAAAAATGAATCAAAGGTGATTAATTCTATGGTGCATCACAGATATGACATGAACCAAAGGGGTGATGGTGTATCTGTCAAGACCTTGGGGTTTTCTGCGTGTCTATTCAACAGAAATTCAATCTGACTTAAGTAATAGAATTGGTCAGCTGTATACCTAAAATGTCTCACAGTATGCTGGCCTTCAGGAAAAGTTTGATCCTGCCATGTCAGTGTCACAAAATTATTATTTTCGTTGTGAGATCTCAACTTCTGGGCAATTTAAGACAGATATGTTTATACTACACCTCTGTTTGAAGTCTGATATTGTGGTTTGGTCAAGGGTAATATTTTATAGGCACACAATCTGGCCTGAGATGGAAAAAAATTCACCAGATTGCTAAGCTTTTGTGAAGTACAGAAGAACAGATGACTAGAATTCAAGAACATAACAGAAAATAGAGGACATTCCTAGCTGTGTAACCTCAGAAAAGTTTCTTAAGTCTCTCTGAGATTTTCCCCCCTGGAATAAACATGAATAGTCATTTCTGCCCTATTTTAATGCTTTGGGGTTGTCAAAAGCCTCAACTGAGAAAATATATCTATTAGAATTCTATGCAAGTGAGCAACTATAATTAGTGATCATGGGAATTAATGGGTTATTGATCATGACAGTTTCTTATAGTAGGTGCTTAGACGGATTCATTCATTTATACATTCATTCATGTATATTATGTATATATGTGCCTTCAGGAAAGATTTGATCCAGCAATGACAACAAATTATTGTTTTTGTCTTGAAAGTTCAGTCCCTAGGAAATTTAAGAGACGATGTGCTTAAACTGCCACCCTGTTTGAAGTCTGTTGACATATGTCTGTGTGCATATATATATTTAAGATATAATTTACATGCCATAAAATTTCACATTTTAAAGTTATACAATTCATTTTTTGGTAGTCACAAAACTGTGAAAATTCACAGGCCATTTTCATCACCTCAGAAAGAAACTCCATACTGACTAGCAGTCACTGCCATTCCCAGCCCCTGGCAGACATTAATCTCCTTTCTGTCTCTCTTTTATTGAGCACCTCCTGTGTTCAAGGAAGAGTTGGAAATATGATTATAAGAAAATTCTCCAACTTGACTTGGAATCAGATGAACAATCCCTAAATTATTGAGATAAAAAAATGAATGGAACTGACTGTCATTGTCATTGAGGGGGTGACTGCTTCTTTTAAACAAAAATTTTAAAATATGTAATTAATTCATTTGGCTGTAATTAATTCATTTTGCTGGATGCCATTAGTTGCAGTATGTAGGATCTAGTTTCCTGGCCAGGTGTCAAAGCTGGGCTCCCTGCATTGGGGGTGCAGAGCCTGAGCCACTGGACCACCAGGGAATTCTGGCAGGGGAGGGGGAGTGAATGCTTTTGCAGGGAGGGGCAGTGTAGGGTGGACCAGATTTACTTTCTCTGCCACAGCTTGGCAGCCGTGTGGCCTTAGTCTTGCTGAGTCTTAGTTTCCTTGTGACCTCTGAGGGTTGATCTGAGGGTAAAATGAGATGAGACATGTAAAGAGTTTAGCATGTCATCTAGTGCATGCGTGCATGTGAAGCTGGTTCAGTCGTGTCCTACTCTTTGCGACCCTAAGGACTCTAGCCCACCAGGCTCCTCTGTCCATGGGATTCTCCAGGCAAGAATGTTGGAGTGAGTTACCATGCCCTCCTCCAGGGAATCTTCCTGACCGAGGGCCTGAAATGGTATTTCCTGAATCTCCTGCATTGTAGGCAGATTCCTTACTGCTGAGCCACTGGGGAAGCTCATCTAGTGCTTAGTAAGTGATCAATAAATGGTAATGATATTATGCTTGAAGACTTTCCTGATGGCTCAGCTGTAAAAAATCCACTTACAAATGCAGGAGATGCAGGTTTGATCCCTGGGTCAGGAAGATCCCCTGGAGGAGGAAATGACAACCCACTCCAGTATTCACATCTGGGGAATCCCATGGACAGGAGAGCCTGGTGGGCTACAGTTCATGGAGTCACAAAGAGTCAGACATGACAGAACAACTGAGCAAGATGATGCTTGAAATGAATGAGGAGGAAATGGTATTTTTGGAACACCTTGTAGTAAGTGTGAGTGCTTATCTCAGCAATTGAAGGATGGGGAAAGTTTTCTTACCAAATGCTCCACTGAAACTGAGGTCTGACTTGACACCATTACCATCTTGGGCTGGATAATCCCAAGACTGGAGGGGCTTCTTGTCCATTGAAGGACGTTTAGCAGCATCTGTGGGCTCTCTCTGCTGGATGCCATCAGCATTTTCCAAGTTATTCCTATTAAAATTGTCTCCATGCATACATGCTAAGTCACTTCAGTCATGTCCAACTCTTTGTGACTCTATGGACTGTAGGCCTCCAGGCTCCTCTGTCCATGGGATTCTCCAGGCAAGAATACTGGAGTGGGTTGCCATGCCCTCCTCCAGGGAATCTTCCCGACCCAGGGATGGAACCTATGTCTCTTATGTCTCCTGCATTGGCAAGCAGGTTCTTTACCACCAGGGCCGATATTGCCACATGTTCCCTGGAGGGCAAAGTTAGTCCCTACCTGGGCACCACTGATCAAAACTGAATTCTCAAGAATCCTCTGAAGAACATGTTACTTTCCTGCATCTATGATTTTACTCGCCTCAGGGACTTCTACCTCCCAGCTCCACCATGTCCAATACCACCATTAGCCTTCAAGGCCAGGCTCCAATGCCACCTCCTTCCTGTGTCTTCAGTGTTGAAAGAGCTTCCCCCATCTTGAGTCTCTACAGCACTTAAAAAATTATTTTCAATTGGAGGAAAATTGCTTTACAATGTTGTGTTTGTTTCTGCTGTACAACAACGTGAATCAGCTATTAGGATGCATCTATCCCTCTTGAGCCTCCCTCTCACCACCCCCACCTATCCCACCGCTCTAGATCATCACAGAGCACTGAGCTGAGCTCTTTGTTTTATATAGCAGCTTCCCACTAGCTATCTATTTTACAAGTGTGTGTGTGCTAAGTTGCTTGAGTTGTGTCCGACTCTTTGTGATCCTATGGACTGTAGCCCACCAGGCTCCTCTGTCCATGGGATTGTTCAAATCACCACCCCCACCTATCCCACCGCTCTAGATCATCACAGAGCACTGAGCTGAGCTCTTTGTTTTATATAGCAGCTTCCCACTAGCTATCTATTTTACAAGTGTGTGTGTGCTAAGTTGCTTGAGTTGTGTCCGACTCTTTGTGATCCTATGGACTGTAGCCCACCAGGCTCCTCTGTCCATGGGATTGTTCAAGCAAGAATACTGGAGTGGGTTGCTATGCTCTCCTCCAGGGGATCTTCCCAACCCAGGCATTGAACCCACATCTCCTGCAGCTCTTGCGTTGCAGGTGAGTTCATTACTGCTGAGCCTCTGGGGAAGCCCCTGTTTTACACAAAATAATGTATATAAGTTAATGATACCCTCTCAATTTGTCCCACCCTCTCCTTTTCCTTCCACTGTGTCCACAAATTGAATCCATAAAGTTCTTAATTTCTTTTTTGGCTATGCCCTGCAGCATGTGGGATCTTAGTTCCCTGACCAGGTATCAAACCCATAACCCCTGCACTTGGAGCATGGAGACTTAACCACTGGACCACCAGGGAAGTCCCTAGAATCCCTAAAGCACTTTATGTCTTATATGATAAATGAGTGCCAGTAGGTACTGGGTCTGTGCTTTACAATCCTTGTCACGATCCCATGAGTATATGGCAACCTGTTAAAATGTTTTGCCTTGGATGAAAAAAAAATTCCATGAGGATGACATCATTACTCTCATCTATAGATTTAGGAAGCCGAGGCTTTGAGAAGCTATGTAATGTGGTCACAGTGACATAGCTGGCCAGTGGCAAAGCCAGGACCTCTGTGCATCTCAGAGTTTTGGCTGCTTCCCTTACCCCACCCAGTCTTTGGGACAACCTGTTTCTCCTTTGCACTGGAGTGATCTGTATACATCAGTTATTTCCTTTGGACACTGTGAATCCCCTGTCTCCTTCATTTCCAGCACAGTGCCTGTCACGTAAGTGCTAAGAAATATTTGTTGAATATATAAATAAAAAGAAGAAGTCTTAAAGGAGGCTTCCAGGTGTGTTTACCGAGCTGTTGAACTTGAGAAACAGTCAGTTCTAGCCAAGGTGATTAAATATTCACCTTCCGGAAGGAAGGCTGTTGTTCAGATTATCCTCTTGAATTTTCGCCCGATTCTAGTCATTTGGTAGAAATTATCTGAGTGCCTTCTGTGTGCTAGGATTTGTGAAAATCTCTGGGGATCTAGAAATGAAGAAGATGTGGTCTTGTTGGTAGAAATATTTTGAAGAGCAGTTTGGAAACATCTTGGAAACTGAAAGATGTTCATACTCTTTGAACTAGCAGTTTCTCTCCCAAGTGGAGATTCTTCTTCTTTTTTTTCTTGTGTTGTTTTTTTAAAATAACAATAACCCTGTATGCGAGACAGCAAAAGAGACACAGATGTATAGAACAGTCTTTTGGACTCTGTGGGAGAGGGGGGGGGTGGGATGATTTGGGAGAACGGCATTGAAACATGTATAATATCATATGTGAAATGAATCGCCAGTCCAGGTTCGATGCTCGGGGCTGGTGCACTGGGATGACCCAGAGGGATGGTACAGGGAGGAAGGTGGGAGGGGGGTTCAGGATGGGGAACACATGTATACACGTGGCAGATTCATGTCAATGTATGGCAAAACCAATACAATATTGTAAAGTAATTAGCCTCCAATTAAAATAAATTTATATTAAGAATTTATTTTTTAATTGGAGAAAAATTTCTTTGCAGTGCTGTGTCGGTTTCTGTGTACAAGAACACAAATCAGCCCCAGGTGGAGATTCTAAAGGAGCCCATGGCTATGGGCACAGCAGGACCTGCAAAGAATAGTTATTGCAGTGTTGTTGGTAATAGTCAAAATATTGGAAGCAGCCTAATTCAGTGGTTCCCAAGCATGTCTGCATATGAAAATCATCCAGAGATGTTTTAAAAATTGTCTACATCCTATATCGAGTATATCACAATTGCTGGAGTAGGACATAGCTGTCACTATGTTTTGAAGCTCTCAGGTAATTCCAGTGTGCAGACTCCTATGGGAACTGCTGATCTAAATGACCATTATCAGCTGAATGTATAAATAAATTATGGTGTGCTTATATCATGGGTTGTCTTGCTGTAATTATAACATATGAACTATTCCAAAAGATGTATACCAGAATGTTTACAGCAAGACTTCCCTGCTGGCCCAGTGGTTAAGATTCTGTGCTTCCAATGCATGGGGCATGGGTTCAATCCCTGGTCAGGAAACTAAGGTCCCACGTGTGGCATGAAAAAGTAAAAAAAAAAAAGAATGTTTATAGCAGCAGCACTATTTACTATAGCTAAGACATGGGAGCATCCTAAATGTCTATTGACAGTTGAATGGATAAGGAAAATGTGGTTTATACACACACACATGTACATACACAGTGGAATACTACTCAGCCATAAGAAGAATGAAATAATGCTATTTACAGCAATATAGAAAGTGAAGAGGAACTAAAAAGCCTCCTGATGAAAGTGAAAGAGGAGAGTGAAAAAGTTGGCCTAAAGCTCAACATTCAGAAAACGAAGATCATGGCATCCGGTCCCATCACTTCATGGGAAATAGATGGGGAAACAGTGGAAACAGTGTCAGACTATTTTTTGGGGCTCCAGAATCACTGCAGATGGTAACTGCAGCCATGAAATTAAAAGACGCTTACTCCTTGGAAGAAAAGTTATGGCCAACCTGGATAGTATATTCAAAAGCAGAGACATTACTTTGCCAACTAAGATCCATCTAGTCAAGGCTATGGTTTCTCCTGTGGTCATGTATAGATGTGAGAGTTGGATTGTGAAGAAGGCTGAGCACCAAAGAATTGATGCTTTTGAACTGTGGTGTTGGAGAAGACTCTTGAGAGTCCCTTGGACTGCAAGGAGATCCAACCAGTCCATTCCGAAGGAGATCAGCCCTGGGATTTCTTTGGAGGGAATGACGCTGAAGCTGAAACTCCAGTACTTTGGCCACCTCATGTGAAGAGTTGACTCATTGGAAAATACTCTGATGCTGGGAGGGATCGGGGGCAGGAGAAGAAGGGGACGACAGAGGATGAGATGGCTGGATGGCATCACTGACTCGATGGACGTGAGTCTGAGTGAACTCTGGGAGTTGGTGATGGACAGAGAGGCCTGGCATGCTGCGATTCATGGGGTCGCGAAGAGTTGGACACGACTGAGCGACTGAACTAAACTGAAAGCTGATCATACTAAGTGAAGTATGTTAGACAGAAAGACAGATATCATAGAATATCACTTACATGTGACCTTCCCAGTGGCACAGTGATAAAGAATCTGCTTGCCAATTCAGAGACTTGAGTTTGATCTGTGGGTCAGGAAGATCTCCTGGAGAAGGAAATGGCAACCCACTCCAGTATTCTTGCCTGGGAAGACTCAGTTCAGTTCAGTCGCTCAGTCGTGTCCGACTCTTTGCGACCCCATGAATCGCAGCACGCCAATCACTGGGAAGACTAAACAACAGCAATAAATAAAATAAACAACAAGGACCTCCTGTGTGCACAGGTACCGATATTCAATATCTTATGATGAATTATAATGGGAAAGAATATGAAAAAGAAAATATATGTGTATATTTATCTATAATTGAATCAGTTTGCTGTCCACCAGCAACTGATGCAATGTTGTAAATCAACTGTACTTCAATAACAAAGTTTGTGAAAATGATGTTCATAGCATCACTATTCATAATAGCGCTCAAATGGAAACAACCCAAACATCCATCCACATATGGATGCATAAATCATGGCGTGCTTATAAAAGGGATTATTACACATCAGTGAGAATAAAGAAACTGCAATGCATGTGTGACTCTCACTCACTGTTGGGTTAAAGAAGCCAGGCCCAGAGGTGGACAGACTGATTCCAAGCACGTGATGTTCTAGAACAGGAGTCAGCAAATTTTTCTGCAAAGGGACAGACAGTAAATTCTTTAGGTTTGTGTGCAATACTGTCTCTGTTGCTAAGTCAATCTGCCATATTGTTGTACAAAAGAAGCCATGTATGTAAACAAGTGAGTGTGTCTGTGTTTCAATAAAACTTTATAAAACAGGCAGCGGGCTGGCTTTGGCTCTCCACGTGTAGTTTTGTCACAGTTTGCTGATCCCTATTCTAAAGCAAGCAACATTTATCAACGCTAAAACTGCCCTGAGACTTGTTACTCCAGGTGGAGGGTCGGGATGAGAAAGGCAGCTGCAGGGGCTCAGGAAATGATCTTTTTTCCCTTTTTTTATTTGGCTGCTGATCATGCTGCTGTGTTTACTTTGTGGCAATTTATCATTCTGTGTGCTTTTGATGTGTACACTTTTCTGTGTGGTGTTATTCTTCAATGTTAAGTTTGCATTAGAAGCAGCAAATAAACAGATGAGCCGAAATGATATGCCCTAAATCATATATGTGCAAAAAAGTTGTGTTTTGGAAGGTACGCTGCTGAGGCTGCTAAGTCGCCTCAGTCATGTCCAACTCTGTGCGACCCCATAGATGGCAGCCCACCAGGCTTGTCCCTGGGATTCTCCATACACAGAATGTAAAATAGGCAAAATGATGTGATAAACTGTTTAGGGGCCATGCACTGCTTAAGACTGAGCACCAAATTCAGGATCCTGGATTCAGGATCGGTGTGGAAGCAGGGAGAGATATGGGAGGGAAAGGCGTCCACAGAGGCCTTTATGTGGAGTTGTAGTCTTTTACTTCTTGAGCCGAGTGATGATTAAGTGGGGTTTATCATGTTATCCTTTATTTCTCTTTTGTGTTCAATTATTCAGTGATAGGGGCGTCCACGGTAACTCGACCTGTAAAGAATTTGCCTGCAGTGCAGGAGACCCCGGTTCGATTCCTAGGTTGGTCGGGAAGATTTGCCTGGAGAAGGGATAGGCTACCTATTCCAGTATTCTTGGGCTTCCCTGGTGACTCAGACAGTAAAGAATCTGCCTGCAGTGTGGCAGACCTGGGCTCAATCCCTGGGTTGGGAAGATCCCCTGGAGAAGGGCACGGCAACCCACTCCAATTTTCTTGCCTGGAGAATCCGCCTGGACAGAGGAGCCTGGTGGGCTATAGTCCATGGGGTCGCAAAGAGTCAGACATGACTGAGTGACTAAGCAAGCACACAGCACACATTCAATACTAACAGCAAAGAGAATAGCAGACGATATCTTTATTTTTCAGGGGCAAATGCTTCCAAGTTCAGAAGAATGTGTGCCCAGGAGGACAGTGGTTTTTACTTATTTTATTTCTCTCCAGTGCCTGGAATAAGGCCTGATACATAGTAAAGTGAAAGTAAAAGTGTTAGTTGCTCAGTCGTGTCTGACGCTGGGACCCCATGGACTGTAGCCCGTTATGCTCCTCTGTTCATGGAAGTCTCCTGGCAAGAATACTGGAGTGGATTGCTATTCCCTTCTCCAGGAAATCTTCCCAACCCGGGGATCATACCTGGGTCTCTCTCATTGCAGGCAGATTCTTTACCATCTGAGCCACCAGGAAAGCCCTGACACAGTAAGAAAGTGAAGTGAAAGTTACTCAGTCATGTCTGACTCATTGCAACCCCATGGACTCCAGCCCCCCAGGCTCCTCTGTCCATGGGGATTCTCTAGGCAAGGATACTGGAGTGTGTCGCCATGCCCTCCTCCAGGGGATCTTCTCAACCCAGGGATCGAACCCAGGTCTCCTGCATTGCCCGCAGATTCTTTTAGCTGTGATGGAAGCCCTGATACGCAATAGGGACTCCCCAAAGATTTGTTGAATGACTGAATGGATGAAATGCTCATCACCTGAGACAGTTGCAGACTGACCGACGGATACGTTTTGGAGGTGTCATGGGAATTTGAAGAGAAGGGAAACCAGGGTTTCTGTACAGACCCCCACCTGAGACCTGAGCAGTGAGACAGACTCTGTCGGGTCTCCCTTTCTAGCCAGTCTGCAAAGCTTCTGATTTTCCAGCCTAAATGGCAAAAGCAAAACTCTGTGTCCAACATCTAAATGATGATACCTGCTGACCTTGTTCCCTCTCCACATTCTGAGTTTGTGCAGGAAAGGCTGTGAGGCAACCCTTAGCTTGCCTGCTTTCTGAGACTGTCTAGTAAATCCTGAAGCCTTGTCAGAAGCCAGGGAGCTCAGATCACTGGTGGGGAAGGAGGTGATGGGGGAGATGGAGGTTGTGCCCAGCCGTGTTGCAGAGGCAGGCAGAAACCCGCTTGTCTTTTGGCTGGCTGCCTGGTATTGAATGGGAAAAAGGTCTTCCCGTGAAGCATGAGTCAGCCTCTGAAGCCTAGGGAGGAGATGGGGGAAACTGTGGCCTAATTTGGTGCATAATTGGGGAGGCAAGCATGCTCCCTGTGCTCGGGGGATGCTGTCATTTAAAAAATTCATGAATCTCCTTACTCACCCTGTGCTGTTGTGTAGATCATCTCTATTTAGGAGGATGAGCCCTAAGCACCAGGCACTGTACCCGATTATTTTTATGATGGCCATTATTATTAATGCCATCATCGTTGTTCTTGGGGTGGATCTGGGAGGCAATTAATCAAGGCAGCCAAAGTAAAGAAAATCCTATATAAATGGAGAAAGCTGGTATTTGGCAGACTTTCTTAGCTCCTTTTCAGCTCAGTGTTCAGCTCAATTTTAGTGGTCCCCCTGGGGTTATTCATATTAGCTTTCCTTTTACAGGATTGCCCCTTGGATCCTGGCCTGTCTTTGCATTGTATTTAGCCTAGTTAATCCACAAAATTTTCTCATGAACCCTTACTCTATGCTAGGCACCTTCTGGACACCAGGGATGTGGTCATAAATAAATTAGGGGAAAATCTCTTCTCTCCTGGAGTTTATATTCTAGCATGTGTGTGTCTAAGTGGAGCCCATGGGGGAGAAATAAGTAAATATATATGATCATTTCCAGTTGTTGTGAGCACTGATATTAAAACTGTGCTGTGTGTGTGCTGTGCTAAGTTGCTTCAGTTGTGTCTGAGTCTTTGCAACCCAATAAACTGTAGCCTGCCAGGTTCCTCTGTCCATGGGGATTCCCCAGGCAGGACTACTGGAGTGGGTTGCCATTCCCTTCTCCACGGGATCTTCCCAACCCAGGGATCAAAACTGTAGGGACATACATTAACTAGGGTGGTCAGGGAGGGCTCTTTGGAAAGGAAACATTTGAATTAGAACCTGAAAGATGAGAAGAAAAACAATAAGGACTTCCCTGGTGGTCCGATTGTTAAGAATCTGCCTGCCAGTGCAGGGATCAAAGTTTGATCAGAGTTTGATCCCTGGTCTGGGAAGATCTCACATGCGTTGGAGCAACTAAGCCCGTGTGCCACTGCTATTGAGCCTGTGCTCTGGAGCTTAGGGATCACGAGAGAAGCCACTGCAATGAGAAGCTCTTGCACTGCAAGGAAGAGTGGCCCCTGCTCACTGTAACTAGAGAAAAGCCACTGGCCGCAATGAAGACCCAGTGCAGCCATAAATAAATCAAAACAAAGAAGAGACAGTACGGCAGAGTGGAAGAGTATTCCGGCCAAAGAGATCTACAGATGCAAAAGGCCTGAGGCAGAGCAAAGTCTGGCAGGGCCTAAAACCAAACAAGGGGCTTCCCAGGTGGCACTAGTGGTAAAGAATCCGCCTGCCAGTGCAGGAGACGCAAGAGGCAGGGCTTCGATCCCTCGGTCGGGAAGATCCCCTGGGAGGTGCATGGCACCCTCCCTCCGGTATTCTTGCCTGGAAAACTCCATGGACAGAGGAGCCTGGCAGACTACAGGCCATGAGGCTGCAAAGAGTCGGACACGGCTGAGTAACTGAGCTCACACCCAAATCTGAAGAGTCCAGTGTAATTTGAAGTGAGCAAGAACAAAAGTGATGCATAATGGAATTAGAGATATTGGAAGGAGTGAAGTTGTATAGAATTTTTTAAAGCGCAATTAGTCTTTCTTCTCGGTCAACACTGTCCAGTAGAATTTTCTGTGATGGTGGGAATGTCCTATATCTGCTTTGTTTAACATGGTGGCCACTAACCCTTTGTGACTGTTGGGCAGTTGACATGTGGCTAGTGCAACTAAGGTACTGAATTCTCAATTTTAGCCAATTTTAATGAATTCAAAGTTCAATTGGAATGGCTGTGAATAGCTATTGGTTACCATATTGGCAGGCAGTTATAAGTGATCCAGGAAGCAATGCGTAGTTTTGCTCAGTGGAGTGGTGCCTGAGTGCATACTAAGTCACTTCAGTCATGTCTGACTTTTTGTGACCCCATGGACTATAGCCCACTTGGCTCCTCAATCCATGGGGTTCTCCAGGCAAGAATACTGGAGTTGGTTGTCATTTCCTACTCCAGGGATCTTCCCAACCCAGGTATCGAACCCACATCTCCTGTGACACCTGAACTGCAGGCAGATTCTTTACCATTGAGCCACCGGGGAAGCTCCAGTGGAATGGTATGATTGGGTAATATTTTTCTGGAGGGTGAAGTTTTAGGGCAAGCATAGAAGCAGGGGCCCATTTCAGAGGCTGTTTTATGCCATTCACTTTTCCTGAGAAACCTGGCAGCAGAATCTAATATTTGAAGAAAATTTTCCTTCTTCTTTTTTTTTTTTT
>SJYX01011897.1:51922-72510 GCA_006410675.1 Oreotragus oreotragus
GTCAGCAAAGTATGTATATGTCTGTCTATATATATACTTTTGTGTCTGCTACTAAATCAGCTAAGATTCTTGTACATTGATAATCTACATGCACAGTACTTTCATTCATTCATCCATCCAACCAACCCGTTGTCCATCCAGTCATCCAACGAATATTTGTTTAGCACCTAACTGTGGCCAAGCATTGAATAAGTGTTAGCTGCTTAGTCCTATCTGACTCTTTGTGACCTCATGGACTCAAAGGGTCCTCTGGGATCCTCTGTCCATGGACTTCTCCAGGCAAGAATACTGGAATGGGTAGCCATTCCCTTCTCAAGGAGATCTTCCCAACTCAGGGATCAAACCCAGGTCTCCTGCGTTGAAGGCAGATGCTTTACCATCTGAGTCACCCGGGAAGTCCTTATGCACTATATGAGCACAAATTATATAAAATACATTTCCTGTTCTTGAGGAGTTTTTGGTTAAGTGTGGGCAGTTGTGGGATGTGGGGAGATGGATAAGCTCACTAATTAATTGTCATATGTTGTGTTTGAAACTAGTACAATCACATGAACAAATTGTTGTGGAGGGCTCAGAGATGAGAGCTTATTAGGTCCTTTACAATAGTTGGGATTTATGGGAGTTGGGAGTTAAAGGATTATTAAGACTATTTAGGTAATGACCAAGGAAGGTCATTCAGGCAGTGGTAACTGAGAGGCACACGCGTGGAATTATGAATAGGCTTGAACTCATCAAGAATTGGCAAGTTTAAGATAGAACTGGTGAGTGAGGGGTCTGACAGGAGGTGGATGATGACCCAAATTTTGGCAAGGTCCTTTGTCATCTTAGAAAGACTTAAAGTCATCCTCAATGGCCTGCCTTATAAAAAAGGATAATGATTTCATTTATTTGAGCAGCGTTTTTGGCAATGAACATTAAACTAATAGAAAATTCTAGTTAAACTTTAATTCATCAGAAAATCTGATGACCCAGAGTGTCCTGAAAAATCAAACTTACTTTTACTGTGATTCTCAGTTAATTTCACTTGGCAACATGCTTGAACCAATCATGGAATGCCTTCAGATCATAAGTTGCCTCCCTGCTGATGGCTCTAGGAAAGGAAACTCTTTAATTTTTGAAGAGTGTGGTCCTTTGGATTTTCTTCTGTCCTTTTGTGGTCGTGGCCATGTAAGCATCATCTCTTGGCATGAAAGCTTTGAGATTCAGCATCCCCCACTGAATAATTCTTATTCTGCTGCCATCTCAACTGAATCACAGAGATTGGACAGGATGCTTACTTCTTTCAAAATTCAGTTATCTTGTAGGCTTGAACTAAAGATATTTTCTCTGTTCTCAGAATCTCTCTGAATCATTCCAGGTGTGCTAAAGTGTGGCTAAGGCTTTCCAATACAAAGTGCCTTTTGGGGGTCAAATATTAAATGGTTTTTAGGCAAGTGATTTTTACAGTGGGAGACAGTAAATCTTGTGGCTGAAAGTCAGACTTACTCTGATTCCAGGCTTGGCTTTGCCTACAATTTCACTCCAGGTAGAGAAAATGAGATAGGATGGTTAAAATTGGCAGATATACCTGGGATCTCAGAGGAGAACGGCTGAAGGTAAGTCAGGGAAGGCTTTTAGAAAGAGTTGACACTTTAAATGAAGGAAAAAATCATCTAGGGTTGCATGGTTTTTCTGGAGGAGGAGAATATTGTGAATTTGAGTGATACAGGAAAATATAAAGTAGTGTAAGCAGAGAGTAAATTGAACATATTTCAGAGGTTAAGAAGAATAGGGATGTATTAGTCACCATGGTCTAGGTTATGCTGCAGTAACAAATAGCCCCTAAATCTCAGTGGTTTAAAAACAAAAAGGTTTATTACTCCTGCTGTAAGTTATTGCAGATAGGCTCTGCTCCAAACTGTACCTATTTAGACACCAGTTTATCAGAGCCTCAGTTGTCTGCAATGTTGTCATCATTCAAGATAGGGTGAAGGGAAGGTGACAAGTCATGCAGTGGCTCTTAAAGGTTTCCTTTTGTATGTCATTGACAAAAGCAAGTAACATAGCTATCCATAGCTCCAAGGAGGCAGGGGGGTGTTGTAGAATTTTATCCTATCTGGAAAAAGAAAAATGAGGAATATCAGTGGATAGTAGGAATGCCTACCAACAGTATTATAGCATTAGTTTGGAATCATTTGGATTTGTAACTTTACATGATTTGAGTTTTATATCATTATAATGATAGCTGCAAATTGTGCTATGTTCTAGGCATTAGTTAATGATTTACATACATTAGAAATTATGTGTTCACTACCTACTGTGTATGGTAGATTTTTATCCTGCTCGTTTAATGAGAGAAGAAATTGAAGTCCAAAAGGCTAATCTAAGTTTGCCCGAGGCTACAAGTTTAGTAACTTGTAGGGTTCCTTCTGCATCAAAGCTCAGGCTCTATATTTCTATGCTAAATGAAGATGGAGCCCTTATAGGCATAGCTCCTGTGTGTGTGTGTGTGTGTGTGTGTGTGTGTGTGTGTGATGTTCCCACTGGACTGTAAGCTCCATGAAGGCAGGGCATTTCCTGTCTTGTTTACCACTGTGTCCCACATGCTTAGAAGAGTTCTTGGTAGATGCTCAACAAATATCTGATGGGACTTGCCTGGTGGTCCAGTGGCTCAGACTCTGCACTCTCAATGCAGGGGACCTGGATTCGATCCCTGGTTGCTGCTGCTGCTGCCGCTGCTGCTAAGTCGCTTCAGTCATGTCAGACTCTGTGCGACCCCATAGACAGTAGGCCACCAGGCTCCCCCATCCCTGGGATTCTCCAGGCAAGAACACTGGAGTGGGTTGCCATTTCCTTCTCCAATGCATGAAAATGAAAAGTGAAAGTGAAGTTGCTCAGTCGTGTCCGACTCTTCACGACCCCGTGGACTGCAGCCTTCCAGGCTCCTCCGTCCATGGGATTTTCCAGGCAAGAGTACTGGAGTGGGGTGCCATTGCCTTCTCTTAGGTAAGTATTAATAGAGGCTATGTGCTGCAACTAAGAGTTTGCATGCCGTAACTAAAACAAACAAACAAAAGCCAATACCTGATGAATGAATGAGAAAGAGAAGATACTATGTTGCATAATCCTATAGCAGTCACTGGACAGGTAAATGAAGGAAATGGCCCCTGCCCTTGAGGAACTCTTTTTTTCCCCCAAAATATTTATTTACCTATTTGGCTGTGCCAGGTCTTAGTTGGGGCACTTGAACTCTTAGTTGCAGCATGTGGGATCCAGTTCTGCAACCAAGGACTGAAGCCAGGACCCCTGCCCTGGGAGCTTGAAGTCTTAGTCAGTGGACCACCAGGGAAAATATTTATTTACCTATTTGGCTGTGCCAGGTCTTAGTTGGGGCACTTGAACTCTTAGTTGCAGCATGTGGGATCCAGTTCTGCAACCAAGGACTGAAGCCAGGACCCCTGCCCTGGGAGCTTGAAGTCTTAGTCAGTGGACCACCAGGGAGGTCCCCTGGAGGAACCCTGATGGAGGGAAGAGTATGGTACTGCGGAGAACACAGTCCAACTTGATGGAATCAAGTGAGGTGTCTTTGAAACTGGCACCTGAGCAAAGTTGTGAAGAAAGAGAGAGGGATGGACATTCATCTTATGTGAATAAGGGTAGGGGGTGGGGAGGAGCCTTGCAGAGGGTCTAGGTGGTTCAGAGAAAAGGAATAAAGGGAAAGAAAAAGAGTGCTTGGAAACGGGCAGATGACACAGTGAGAGGATGATGTTCTGCAGAAAACAAAATGGAAGCCTGAATTTGGTCCCCATCTAGCTCCTACTTTCATGAACCAAAGTGGCATCACCTACTTAGGATAGGATAATCGGATTGCTTACTGTTTATTCTGGGAGAAACAATCTTGACTTCTATCTCCCCCTGGGGAAGAATTTTCATAAGTGCAGCCCTATTTCATCAAATTATGATTGCCAATTTGTACAGCGAAGGAAGAGCCACTGTGTAACCCAAGGAGTCGCTTTGGATTATAACCTGATGTCTGAGCTTTATTTGACGCACTCAGAATTCAATTATGCTCCATGTAGATGGTAAATAATTTGAAGCGGTAGACAATGAGTGTCTTTCCAAACCCCAGACCAAATGCCAGTGATGCCAATTGCCACCTCCGTAAAGCTCCCATAAAGAACAATTAAGGACAACAGTGTTTGTTTTCAGAGTTATCTGTTTAATATCTTAATTCCAGTGACGTTAGAAACAGCCTTAAAGGAGTGCAGCTACCTTGTGGGAGGGGGAGGTTGGTGGTGTTTAAGATCATCACAGAACATTTGGTTTCTGTGTTTAAGGCGGTGATGCATTTTCTTTTAAGTTTGTTTTCTTTCCACTGCAACGTGACAGAACCGGAACCACCCCCTTTTGAAAAAAAGAAAAGAGAAAAGAGTTGATGGGTGGCTAGAGAGATAGATACAAGGATAAATGTATGTAAAAGAAGCTATTCTCAAGTATTAATTGTAGAATCTAAGTGTGAGTGAGTATGTAGGTGTATGTATTCACATACAGTTCTTTCACATTCTCTGTATATTGGTACGTTTCTATAATAAAATGATGAGGGAATGAAACAGTGAGACGCAGTGTCTTTGACTTACGGGATGGTTCGTGATCTCTTTTGGAATCTCAGAACTCGGTCACTAACGTTGACTCCTCTCTTCTCTCCAACTCCTCGTCTGATTAGTCTCCAGGACCTGTGGATTCTATTGCATTAAATCTTCAGATTCCATCCTTCCCTTGACTCCTGCCTCCAGAAGGTCTTGCCTGGGTTATATAGCCATCCCTTCTTGGTCTTTATCTGATCCCTTTCTGATTGATTCTTCACACTGCTATCAAAGTGCTCTATTTATTCATGAAGCACCTTTTGAGTATCGGCCACATGCTAGACACTCTGCCAAGGGATTGGACCTCAGGTTCACAAAACTGAAAGGAATATCAGAAATAAAATCAGAATAACCCCTAACGCCATACACAAAGCGCTTTTTGCTCAGTCGTGTCTGACTCTTTGTGACCCCATGAACTGTAGCCCACCAGGCTTCTCTCTCCATGGGATTCTCCAGGTAAGAATACTGGAGTGGGTTGCCGTTTTTTCCTCCAGGGGATCTTCCAGACCCAGAGATGGAACCCAGGTCTCCTGCACTGCAGGCAGATTCTTAGCCCTCTGAGCCACCAGGGATGGATGATAATCGCTTTCATCATTCCACGTGGGACTTGCTTTTGTTTAGTTAATTCTGTTCAATAGTTAAAGTTTGTTATTTTTAATAATGGAAGAAGCACCTCTGAACTCATGCCCCAAACAAAATCTGGAATATTGATGGTAAATTGCATCTAACCTCATGGTTTTCTATCAGCCCCTAAACCCCACCCCGTGCCTTCCTCCATCAAAGTCAACTACCATCCTCAGTGCTGCAGCATCATTTTCTTGCTCTCCTATTGATATATTTATTGCTTCTGTTTATATTTTTATTTTGGTTATCTTTAACCTTGCGGAATGTGCAGCACACTCTATGTAAGTTTTTGGAACTTCCTTTGTTTATCTCCATTTACTAAGATTTATCCATAATGTTGCGTGTTGCTAGAGTTCATTTGTTTTGACTGCTGTTTATCCATTTTAATTTGTTTCACGTTTAACATTTTCAAACTTTAAAATGCTTTCTTTTAAAAAATGGGTATCTGTATCTCCCCTCTAATAAGATAGGGATTTGACATACTTTCCCATACCTTGGTTTCTTTCCTTCCCATCACTACATCTAATGCTTTGGTATTATCTGTGTAAAGGTGCTCAGTTTCAAAATGCATTCAGATCACTTGAGGGTCTTATTAAAATGCAGAGTCTGTTTCAGTACATTGTGGGTGGAACAACAGTTCCTGCATTTTTAACAAGCCGAGGTGATGCTCTTGCTGCTGGTCCAGGGACCACAGTTTGAGTACGATCTGGAGACTTTTAATTCTCTGTTTTTCTGGTTATAATTTCTCTTTTTATTTGGTCCTAGCTATTTTTTAAAGACAACATCAAGGCATTTGATTATCTACAGCTGTATGTCTGGTACCATCTCTGGATATGTCTTTCCTGTTGTTTAGGTAATTCATCCCAAATTGTGTTCAAGGTGGAACTTTGTGTGGCTAATCTTTGAGGACTTCTATGACTGAAAATATTTTTATTATGCTTTCATATTTCAATGATGGCTTAATTGGCTATAACATTTTGAGCTCTATTTTTTTTCACTAAATTCCTTGAAATCATTCCTGCATTTATTCTTTTTTTAGTCTTTCAATAAATATTTATTGAGTGCCTTCTTTATGCCAGACACTGTTCTAAGAATTGGAATACAGCAGAAAAAAGCCCACAAACAACCACTTAAGGTCTCTGCTCTCATAGAGTTAGATTCTAATTGGGATAAACAGCCAATGAGTAAATACAAAGGGAAATTTCAGATTAGTGTAAATAAAGAAAGAAATATGATAGCAGAATGGAATTAAATGGTGATATTAAATAGAAATATAAAGTGAACTACACATGTGCACCATATTAATAATTTAAATATTCTAATAGTTTCATTTGAAAAAATAGAACTATGTGAATCATAATATATTTTATCCAACTTAGTAGATCCAAAATATTATCATTTCAACATGGAATTAACATAAAAATTATTAATGGGCTAATTTGAATTTTTTTTTGTCCTAAGCCTTTGAAATCTACTATATCTTTTATACTTAAGGCACATCAGAATCTGGACTGGTCACATTTCATGTAACTACTGGACCGTCATGTATTCTTGCATTTGGTATGGCTGATGAAAAAATTCTGATGTCAATTTGATTCTTTCTTTTTAAAAATGTGATCTCTTTCTCCTTGAAAGCTTTTTAGAATTTCCTCTTTGCTTCCCTGGTGGCTCAGGATCCGCCTGCAATGCAGGAGACTTGGGTCCGATCCCTGGGTTGGAAAGATCCCCTTCAGGAGGGCATGGCAACCTCCTCCAGTATTCTTGCCTGGAGAATCCCCATGGACAGAGGAGCCTGGTGGGCTGCAGTCCACAGGGTTGCCAAGAGTCGGACACGACTGAGCGACCAAGCACAACACAGCTTTATAATGTGTGTTGTTGCTGTTCAGTTGCTCTGTCATGTCCGGCTCTTTCAGACCCTATGGACTACAGCATGCCAAGCTTCCCTGTCCTGCACCATCTTCAGGAGCTTGCTCAATCTCATGTTCAATGACTCAGTGACGCCATCCATCCACCTCATCCTCTGTTGCCTGTGTCTTCCCCTGCCTTCTATCTTTCTCATCATCAGTCTTTTCCAGTGAGTCGGCTGTTTGCATCAGGTGACCAAAATATTGTAGCTTCAGCTTCAGCATCAGTCCTTCCAATGAATAGTCAGGGTTGCTTTCTTTTAGGATTGACTGGTTTGATCTCCTTGTTGTGCAGGGAACTCTCAAGAGTCTTCTCCAACACCCCAGTTCGAAAGCATCCATTCTTCGGTGCTCAGCATTTTTTATGGTCCAACTTTTACATCCATACATGACTACTGAAATAACCATAGTTTGACTAAACTGACCTTTGTCGGCAAAGTAAAGTCTCTGCTTTTTAATACTCTGTCTAGCTTTGTCATAGCTTTCCTGCGGAGAAGCAATCTTCTGATTTCATGGTTGCAGTCACCGTCCATAGTGATTTTGGAGCCCAAGAAAATAAAATCTGCCAGTGTTTCTACTTTTCCCCCATCTATTTGCCATGAAGTGATGGGACTGTATGCCATGATCTTAGATTTCTGAATGTTGAGTTTTAAGCCAGCTTCTTCACTCTCCTCTTTCACCTTCATCAAGAGGCTCTTCACTTTCTGCCGTTAGAGTGGTATCATCTGCATATCTGAGGTTGTTGATATTTCTCCCAGCAGTCTTGATTCCAGCTTGTGATTCATCCAGCCTGGCATTTCATATGATGTACTCTGCGTATATGTTAAATAAACAGGGTGACACTATGTAGCCTTGATGCACTCGTTTCCAGATTGGAAACCGTCTGTTGTCCCATGCCCGGTTCTAACTGTTGCTTCTTGACCTATGATGTGTGTAGATGTGGGTTTTCCCTCATTTCTTCTCTTTGGGACTTTATAGAACATTAAACAAATTCTGAGAAATTTGTATCTAACATTTTTTCCAATGTTTACTCCTCTTCACTTTTATTCCTTTCTCTGGGAATCTTCTTAATTGAAAAAAAATTATTTTAGTATAATTGATTTACAATGTTGTGTTAGTTTCAGGGGTACAGCAAAGTGAATCAATTATACATATACATATATCCACTCTTTTTTTAAGATTATTTTCCCGTATAGGCCATTATAGAGCATTGAGTACAGTTTCCTGTACTATACAGTGGGTCCTTATTAGTTATCTATTTTGTACATAGTACTGTGCATGTTTTAATCCCAATCTCTCAATTTATTCTCCACCTCCTGGAATCTTCTTATTTTGTATTAGCAATTCTATTTTCGTATCACTTAGCTTAAAAAGTTTTTGGCCTCCTTAAAAAACTAAAAATAGAGTTAGCGTATGATCCAGCAATCCCAATCCTGGGCATATATCCAGAAAAGACGAAAATTCTAATTAGAAAAGCTACATGCACCCCCATAATGATAGCAGCACTATTTACATCAGCCAAGACAGATATGCAACCGAAATGTGCATCAACAAATGATATTGATAAAGAAGATGTGGTACGTATATACAATGGGATACTATGCAGTCGTAAAAAGAATGAAGTGACGCCGTGATTAGCAACATGGATGGACCCAGAGATTATCATTCTAAGTGAAATAAGTCAAAGACAAATGTTGTACATGACTTATATGCAGCATCTTAAAAAGTGATACAAATGAACTTGCTTACAAAACAGTATAGATTCACAGACATAGGAAATGAACTTAGAGTTACCAAAGGGTACAGTTTGGGGAGGTGTAATTTAGAAGTTTGGAATTAATGTATGTGGATGTGTGCTCAGCTGCTCAGTTGTGTCTGACACTTTGTGACCTCAAGAACTGTGGCCCCCCAGTCTCCTGTGTTCTTGGGATTCTCCAGGCAAGAATAGTGGAGTGGGTTTCCATTTCCTACTCCAGGGGATCTTCCCCACCCAGGAATTGAACACACAATGCATGTGTGTCATGCATTGGCAGGTGGCTCTTTACCACCAAATCACCTGGGAATCCCAATTAATGGGTATACATTGTGTATAAAATAGATGAACAACAAGGTCTTAGTATGACAGAGGGAGCTATATTCACTATCTTGTAATACCCTGTAATAGAAAGAACCTGAAAAGATATATATATATATATATGATATATATGTAGATAGATAGATATAGATATCTGATATATATAACACTATCTTGTAATACCGTATAATAGAAAGAACCTGAAGATATATATATATATGACTCATTTTGCTGTACATCTGAAATTAATTGTCAATCAATTGTACTTCAACAAAACGCTTTTGTCTCTCTGCTTCCTTCTAGAAGATTTCTTCAACATTGTTTTCCAGTTGCTTAATTCATTCTTCAGCTGTATTCATTCTGTCTCCATTTATTCATCCATTGTGTTCTTTATTTCAACCACTGCATTTTTCATGTGTGACACTTCAGCTTGCCTTTCAAAAAAATATTTTTTTGTTCTTGTTTTGATTTATATTGTTCATATTTTATCTCTTTAATATGCTTTACAAAAGGCTAATTTTATATTCAAAGTCCAGCTGTTCTAATATTCTTACTTCTGTTGACATCTGAAGCCCAGTGTGTTGTTTTCCCTTTGAAATTATTTTAATCCTCAAATGTCTTGTTATTTTGGGTTATGGGCTCATGTCACCCTGGAGGAATTGGGCATTGACTCTGATGGGCAGTGTGCACGGATGAAGGCCAGACGCCAGGTCAGTTCCCATGAGCTCAGAGGGCAGGGAGTGATTGAGCCCTAGGATGGAGAACTCCAAACAGAAGCAGCCCACCATCACTGCTCACCATTCAGAACGGCTTTTCAGGCATCACTTTTTGCCCCTCAGGAAGTGCCTCCTCATGGAGCTTTTCTGTTTTCCCTACTCACACATACCACTTTTGGGGTGTGAAAGGGAGAAGTCCTCACCTCTCTTTGAGGGAGCAACTTCCTTGGGGTCATTTTGTCCTGTCCGCATTTCTCAGCACCTCACCTCAGCTTTTACTCGGGCCTTCTCTTTTCCCTGATGGCATCTGGACCAGAGGTCTGAGCTGGGCTGTGGGGGCAGGCACTGTGTGTATCTGGGAAATGGTAGAGGAGCACCAGGGGCCAGACTTCTAGAACGCTCTTCCTGGTGTGTCCTTCTCCAACCACGCTGGGCAGCTTCTGCTTTGGATCCAGGTGGTCCCTGCCCATCCCAGTCCAGGTCAGCCCCCTGCCATGCCAGAAACTCCTCCCAGGTTCTCTGCTTTCCCCTCGATTCTTGCGAGGTGGCTCATGAGGGAAGGAGCCAGTACATAGGTCAGAAATGGAGCTGTCAGTCTTGATTTTCAGTGTGTAGTGCCTTCACTATTATATGAGTCTTGCCTCCGTGCTCTGCAAATTCATGTCAATGTCCTAACCCCCAGGACTTTACAGTGTGATTATACTTGGAGCTAGGCTCTTTAAAGAGCTAGCTGTGTTAGACTGAGGCTCTCACACAGTATGATGGGTGTTCTTATAAGAGGAGACTGGGACACAGTCACCCAGCAGGAAGCCCACGTGAGGATACAAGGAGAAGATGGCCATTGACACAGCAAAGAGGATGACCTCAGCGGAAACCCAGCCTGCTGATGCCTTGATCCTGGGCTTCCAGCTTCCAGAATTATAAGAAAACAAATTTGCTGTTAGCACCTTTCAAAGCTTCCCATCACCTTCCGAACTACACAGAGGCTTGTTGGGTTATTACAATATGCCAGGTGTTTGTCCAACTGCTTTACATGTATCGACTTACTTATCCTCACAACACTCTTAGGAGATATGTTATTATCATCCCATTTTACAAATGGGAAAACTGAGGTACAGAGCGGTCATGGAACTTTCTCAGAGTCATACAGCCAGTTTGACTTGGAGCCAGTTTCAAGTCTTCCTCGGGAACTCACAGCTTTATGGATAGATTTGGGTGTCCAGTATGGCAGCCGATAGCCACATCTGGCCATTTAAATTTGAATGAATTGAAATTAAATAAAATAAAGAAGTCAGTTACTCCGTTGCTCTAGCCATATGCCAAGTGCGCAGTCAGTGGTTGCCATGTTGGTCACTGCAGATTTAGGCCATTTCCATCATCATGACAAGTTCTATTGGACAGCACCGCACTAGATTGTGTTGCTGCTTGGAAAAATGATTATGTTTCTTTTCTTAGCACAGAAAGTCACTCATGGACTGGCCCTTGTCTACCTTTTCAACCTCATTTTCTGGTATTCCTTCACTCTTGCTACCTTTCCGTGGTACCCAATTCCCCAGACCTCTCCAGCACGTCACACCTTTCAGGAATACACTATACTTTCATCATGTCTGCTTATTCATTCAAGGCTGGGTTCTTGTGTTACTGTCTTCAGGACCTCTTGATTTGCTGGGCCAGATCAGGTGTACTTTGCGATGTGGCAGCACTCCTGTCTCTCCCAACCACAGCACTTATCTTGCTGGATGGCCGTGGTTTAGTGATGCGTCTATTCTAGACATGGTGAGCCTCCCAAGGGAGGATCTGATAACTTCTATATCTTGGAAGCTCTGGCACCTAGGTTACCTTGGAAGAATGAGATGCTCACTCAAGAAGTGTGGCATGTATAAATG
The DNA here is from genome assembly GCA_006410675.1 of Oreotragus oreotragus. Lineage (NCBI taxonomy): Eukaryota > Metazoa > Chordata > Mammalia > Artiodactyla > Bovidae > Oreotragus > Oreotragus oreotragus. The sequence goes on from SJYX01011897.1 coordinate 63,749, forward strand.
AGGGCATTGTAAGTATCTCCCATTTTCCCATGTCACACACCCATTTTCATAGAGAATTTGCCACCCCACCACGAACTGCCCTGATTTTTACAAGATGAGGTCTTGCTCATCATCAGAGCTGAAGGGATAAGAAACCAATCAGACTTACTCTGAGAATTTGAACCAAAAGACACAAACACTTGCATCAGATGGTTTCGGGTACCATTGAATGTAATTGTTGATATGGGTGGGCTCACGTCTCCCATCCTGGTACTTTCCCCTGGGTGCCAGAACCAGATTTGGGCTGGTCATTTTGCGACTTCACAAGCTCGTTGAGGCAGGAAGAGCCAGCCTGCAGGGAGAAGCATTCAGGATGTAGTAGACCCAGAGAGAAGAAGCTGAGATGGAGCTCACATGACTGGTGATAGAGGACAGTTGTTTTGAGGACCGGGTGTGAATTTTTTCCTTTAAAATTTTTCAAATTTATTTTTAAATTGGAGTATAATTACTTCTCAACATTGTGTTGGTTTCCGCTGTACAATAGCGTGAATCGGCTGCCTGTACGCATATGGCTCCTCTCTCTTGAGCCTCCCTCCCACCCCGACTCCATCCCACCCCTCTAGGTCATCACAGAGCACCAAGTTGAGCAGGGTGTGAATTCCAATTCTGCCAATTTGTAGCTGTGCAACCTTGGGAAATTACTTCAGCCTCAGTTTTCCCATCTGAGAAATGGGGATGTTTGTGTCTCAGAGACTTTCTGTGTGGGTAAACTGTGAAATAATGCAGGTAAAGCATCCAGCACAGTGCCTGACACATAGCAGGACCTCAGTCAACAGTATGTGTTTATGTGGAGTCAGCAAGGAGAGGGTGGCTTGTTGCTTCTGTTTGAGGCAGCACTGGGTCTNAAATTGGAGTATAATTACTTCTCAACATTGTGTTGGTTTCCGCTGTACAATAGCGTGAATCAGCTGCCTGTACACATATGGCTCCTCTCTCTTGAGCCTCCCTCCCACCCTGACTCCATCCCACCCCTCTAGGTCATCACAGAGCACCAAGTTGAGCAGGGTGTGAATTCTAATTCTGCCAATTTGTAGCTGTGAAACCTTGGGAAATTACTTCAGCCTCAGTTTTCCCATCTGAGAAATGGGGATGTTTGTGTCTCAGAGACTTTCTGTGTGGGTAAACTGTGAAATAATGCAGGTAAAGCATCCAGCACAGTGCCTGACACATAGCAGGACCTCAGTCAACAGTATGTGTTTATGTGGAGTCAGCAAGGAGAGGGTGGCTTGTTGCTTCTGTTTGAGGCAGCACTGGGTCTTCGTTGCAGCATGTGGAGTCCTCTTGTCGTGCGCGCTGGTGGGCTCAGTAGCTGTGGTGCACAGGCTTAGTTGCCCCATGGCACGGTGGATCTTAGTTCCCCAACCAGGGATTGAACCGGCGTCCCCTGCATTGGAAGGCAGATTCTTAACCACTAGACCCTGTGGGTTTTTTTATTTTGAATTCTCCTGTTTATTCACCCTTTTGCTTTGAATTCTCCTTCTGATTCTTCCAATTAAAGCCCCCTTCATCTCCAGCTAGTTTGAGTGAGTTTTTGTTTCTTACAACCAAATGGTACATGATTAGGATAATGAGTGCCTGTTGGGTTTTGGCATTAGCTCCTGTTCAAGACTCCCCTATGGGCACCCATTCGACTCTGCTCTTGGTGCTTTTCTTTAAATACTTGGTATGTAGCACTGATTTTGAAGCTCAAGTCCATCCTGGGCTCCCCGTATGAGACCTCCTTCATGTCATCCCAGCATTTCCAGCTCCTACCAGTTTACTCCATTGCCAAGACACCGATTCCATCTCTTCCTCAATATCAGAGCCTCCAGCATCGAGGAAATGAGCAGCAGAGAGAAATGAAAGGCTCATTCAATATCTGTCACGGTAAAAATTGAAGCCCCCATAATGTATTCAATCATCTCCCTTGTAGAAGGATTTCATATTAAATCTCAGCAGCCTTTATTTTTGCCCCCAAATAGGAGCTCAATTTGCTGAAGTTCTGTGAACAGTCAAATTTTCCTTTATTTACTGGTATCTGTATGAATAAAGCTGAAGAGCCAGGGACAAGTCACTTGATTATGTTTCTTTCTCTACAGAGGTGGAAAATGGGATACTTTTCTTAGATTAGAGCCAGGCTCAGGTAATCAGCTCTTGAAAATGGTCTTTGAGATGATCTTTAGACTATCAGAAAGGGAGACTTTTTCCCCCCTGGGCAATAGGGAAATTGGGTCTTGGGGGTGAAAGCTGAGAATCAGGGAAAGGACTGCCAGGCTTAATTAAGAATGATGGGTGTCACGGTGGTACCCAGACCACCTCTGGTTCCTTAGGCATGCCTCTCTAGCCTTTGCTCTTATGGTCTGCTTGCCCCCCACCCCATCTCTTAAAAAAAAAAAAAGATTTATTTATTAATTTTATTTTTGGCTGTGCTGGGTCTTTGTTGCTGCACGTGGATTTTCTCTAGTATGGAGATCAGGGTCTACTCTTTATTTCAGTTTGTGAGCTTCTCATTGTGATGGTTTTTCTTGCTGCAGAAGACAGGCTCTCTGTGTGCGGACTTCAGTAGTTACGGCACCTGGGCTTAGTTGCTCTACTGCATGTGGAATCTTCCCAGACCAGGAATCGAACCAGTGTCCCTTGCATTGCAAGGAGAATTCTTATTCTGAACCACCAAAGAAGTCTCATCTACCTCTCTTTGATGGATTCCCTTGGGTTACTCGAGCCATTCTACTGGGAAAGTTACATGCTCTGGGTATCTACGTGGTGCAGGCACATGAAAGCCTAGTTCTTTTGCTTTAAGTTGAAACTAACTCGGAAGCCTGATGTATACGCCAGAGCTCCAGCTGGAATTGGGGGGCTGAGGCTGGGAGGTTCCTAAAGACCGCCTGATGCACAACTCCATCCTCTCCCCTGACCCATTTCCCCCACTTAAGGAAGTTTCTTCCTGCATGAGATGTTGCATGACCCTCACTGCATGTGAATCCTCAGCTCAGAGCCTGTGTCTGGGTCATGTTTGCATCCAGAGGAGGTGATTTTGAGTAGGGATGCCAGTTGGACAGAACAGCAGCTCTAGAGTCCTATAGACTTGAGATTGATTGGAATTTCTCCATAACCATTTATTTGTTGAGGAAACTTTTAGAAGAGGCTTCAATTCTCTGAGCCTCATCTTGCTCATCTGTAAAGTGGAAAGAATGTGACCCGCCTTGGGAAGTTGCTGTGAGGCTGAGCACAGCATTTAAGGGTCCCCCGCCCCTTGTGGGCACTCAATACACTTGTTATTGTCATTCTTAAGTCATTAAGTCGTGTCGGAGTCTTTTATGACCCCATAGACTGCAGCCTGCCCGACTCCTGTGTCCAGGCAAGAATACTGGAGTGAGTTGCCATTTCCTCCTCCAGAGGATCTTTCTGACCCAGGGGTCAAACACAAGGCTCCTGTCACATCTCCTGCATTGAAGGCAGGTCCTTTACTGCTGAGCCACCAGGAACCCCCACTCTATACTATAATTTTAGCTCTTATTACTCTTTGGGATGGAAAGGGTTGACACCGGAGGTAAGGAGTTCATCCTGACATGAATCATGTAGCAGGAGAAACGTGAACCCCAAAGCCGGTGCCCCATGCTACTCCAGGCACCTTAGCCATCACTTGTGTGTGTTTCTTCCTTGTCTGAGGACTTAGGCTGACATTCAGTTGGTGTCACGGGAAGTTCTGGCACTCCATCTAAATCCACTAATTATTATTATTGTGTTTTTTTTTTTTTTGCCATTTTCATGGTGTCCAGCCTTTGACCTTCCTGGGCTCTTGCTTCCAGGCGGGACTGGTGGCTCTTGTTCAGAGAACTGCCTGGGCAGCCCCTGGAGGTGCTTGGCTTTGCTCTGTATCCTGCTCCCAGGGCAGGCTTCAACTCCTGCCTTCCAGGTGCATGAACATGACAGTCAGGCTCTCTAGCCTTTGATCAGCCGACCGTGGGGCTGACTGTTGGCTCCAGACTCCCCCGTGGAATCAGGTTGAGGTCACCATCTGTGGGGCTTTGATTTAAGTCCAGAGCCAGCCAGGGGTTTCCTCCTTTTTTGTTCTGCTTTCCTTGCTTTCTTACTGTTTTTTGTTTGTTTGTTTTTTATTTTTTCTCCCCGGGAACAGCTTTTTAATAAGCCGCCCACATACAAATCCTCATCTTAGAGGCTACGTTCAGTCTGACTGGTGCGCACCAGCGTGCCCATGGTGGGCATTAAAATACTGAAATACTTCCACACCAGCTGGGCAACAATCAGTGCCCTGATGCCCCAAGTGCCTGCCTACCACCCTGACCCTTCCCTTGTATCACCTAACCTTCCCAAGATTTTTAAAATAAAAAGATAATAGCAGGGGACTTCCAGAACTTTCTCTAAAGTTATGATCTTTGTCCATTCTGCTTGGTTAGTAGATGCGCTGTCAGAGTTGTTAAATATTTTGTCCATCACCCTGTTAAGTAGGCACACAGGGGTTACTGGAAAGTGTGATATGTGTGTGTGTGTGTGTGTGTGTGTGTGGTGTGTGCGTGCTTAAGAATGGCAGACAGGCTGGTCCAACTTTATCGTTTTGTGGTGGCATTTCTCCCAGATGTCACAATACCTCCCTTGTTTAGCAAAACCCTCAAGCACTTGTGTCTGCCCCAATGCCCAGACTCTGCCAGGGAAAAGGAAGAATTGGGTTCTGTTGAAGATTGGCACAAAACCACGAGTCCATTCAGTCTGAGGTTCACCCAGAGTGACCTGGGTTGGGGGCGGCCGGATCAGCAGGTGTTCAGGTGAATAGGCACAGAGGAGACACCTGTCACCCGTCTGCTCGGTCCGGTGAGGCAGAAGAGCGTGTGCTCAGGTGTCTGGTCTCTGTGTCCATCCTCAGACAATCCTGCCTCGCCCATGGTTAGTTCCTCATCACCCTTTCCAGTTCCTGTTAAAGGGCTTCCTTCTTCACTTCCTGCCTTCCTCCCGTCCCTCTCCCGTCTCACAACTCCCCCCCACCAACTACCGCCCCTCACTGTTGGGGTGTGTGTGTATGTGTGTGTGTGTGTGTGTGTGTGTGTGTGTGTGTGTGTGTGTGTGTGTGTGTGTGTGTGTGTGTAGGTCAGGTCCCTGGTGTACTGGGAGCCTCCTCCAGCACAGGCCTGCTACTGCCTCAAGAGCNCCCCCCACCAACTACCGCCCCTCACTGTTGGGGTGTGTGTGTATGTGTGTGTGTGTGGCACAGGAGATGGGGAGAGTGGGGTATTGCTTTTATTTATTACTTTTTAAAATATTTAATTATTTATTTGGTTACGCTGACCAGGGATCGAACTTAGGCCCCCTGCATTGGGAGCATGGAGTCTTAGCCACTAGACCACCAGGGAAGCCCTGATATTACTTTTTGAAGTGATTTGGAGTCTCTTTTCCATTTAGAAAATGGGTGAATTGCTCCACAGCCACAGATCTTTTGTGGTTTTAGGGGAGGAGGGTAAAACAATAAAAGTGTCCATCTTAATTCCCAAGAAAGTTTTCTCTAGATCTGTGTGGTGATGCTGAAGGGGAATTCAGGTGTGGTGTGATCATGGCCCCTGAGATATGCCCAAACTGGATATTGGAGGGGATGGGCTGACTTTCCCTGGGTGGATCCCACCCCTTTGCAAGTCAGAGACCCAGACTGCCTTTCTAGGGTCCATATAACTAATTACTCAGATGTTAATAGAGGTAACCAAGCTAACATTTATTAAACCCTGTGTGCTGGGCACAGTTCTAAGGGGATCCCCTTATTTTGTCCTGGCACAACCCTATGAAGGAGAAACGTGACTATTATTCTTTTATTTTATAATATTCTCCCATTTTACAGATGAAAATACTGAGGCTTGAAGAGGTAAAGTGACCTGTTCAAGTTCACATGGCTTCAAGATCTGAAGATAAAAGGGAGGGTGGTTCCAGGGCCTGTGTGCTACCATGGCCTGATATTGCTTCCTCTTCTCACTGTCTGAATGAAGCATGTCTTCCTTGTCTGTCTGCTCTACTGGATTCTGTGCAACTTGAGGCCAAGGGACTGTTTTTTTGGCCATCACAGTAGCCCCACTGCCTACCCAGGACCAGGCACAGATCAGAAACATAGTGATAAACCCTGGAACCCCTGAGAAGTCTTGATGGACTAAAGAGCTGTTGTAATTCATCCTTTGTACATCTGCCCATTGACTTACCCCACACTCAAAATTTCAAAACAATGAATTCCACTTTGAGGGAGATTCAAGTTCTATGTTTGGAATAACTTTTATTTTATTATTATTATTATTATTAGAGCTTTCATTTTACTTTATTTTACTTTACAGTATTCTATTGGTTTTGGCATACATTGACATGAATCTGCCACGGGTGTACACGAACTCCCAAACATGAACCCCCCTCCCACCTCCTTAAATTTAATTTTTATTTTACAGTAGAGCATAGCTGATTTACAGTGTTGTGTTAGTTTCAGGTGTATAGCAAAGTGACCATACATATATGTATGCTATGCATATACGTATGTTTTTTTCTTTTTCAGATTCTTTTCCCGTATAGGTTATTGCAGAATATTGAGTCGAGTTCCCTGGGCTATACATAGGTCTCTGCTGATTACCTATTTTACGTATAGTAGGTTTGAGTATGGAGTAACTGTTAATACTTATGTATTTACTGTTTTAGCTTTGGCTGTGTTGAGTCTTCGTTCTCTCTAGATGTGGCACACTGGGTCAGTAGTTATGGTGCATGGGGCTTAGTTGCCTGGAGGAATGTGTGATCTTAGTTCTCTGACGAGGGATTGAACTCACATCCCCTTCACTAAAAGGCAGATTCTTAACTGCTGGACTGCCAGGGAAGCCCCTGAAGTAAGCCATTTTAAGTCCTTGCTGGAAGTTACCTGGCTCCATGTGGAACCTCTTACAGAGGGTAGACACCATCACCCACCTCTTGTAGATGCAGAAATGAGGGCTTAGATCCATCAACTAAGCAACTCACCCAGAGATACAATACCTAGTCTGTGGTCGGCCCAGAAATCACCTCTGGGTGGTTGGTCTCCAGTTTTCCTATTCTAAATGAAGCCAGTCTGCTTCTCTGAATATATCGATGGTCAGAGATCCAAAGAGGAAGAGGAATTTGCAGGACAAGACAGCAAGATCTTGAAACCAGGTCTCCAGATTGTTTCGGTCCACCCCAGTGCTAGTACCCACAGACCTCCAGGGCTCTCCTTCAATGCCCTGGGGCTCATGGCTCTCCAGGCTTCAGATGAAATGGACCATGGCACGCCTGGGATCATTTCCAGTGCCAGTTCCCAATGCCTCTTTGTAAGACCCTAGATTGGTAGTCTAACCTGTTAGGCCGTTAAACTTATGGCTCTTGACACTTCAGTACTCTTGACTTGAAGCTATCTCTCCATCCTGTCCAATTCAAATAACGTTTCCCCACAGACCGTCTCCACTGCCAGATGGATTCTTCATCGCTGCTTTCATTTCACCGCTAACAGTTCTGTCCGATGTCAGATCCCCGAGCATCAGCGATCTCTCATTCTCAGACCTTGTCTCTCCCCAGAGAAACTAGACAAGCTCCTTCTGTCTTGGTGGTGTGTGTTTTAAGAAAAAGATTTTAATTAAAAGGGTAGTACCTCTTAATGAGAACTCAGATTTAGCTGAATACTTATAATCCCCAAGTCACCTTGCTCAGCACTTTCTATGCATTAACTCGTTTATTCTTTACCCTCTTTGCAGTAGATACATGGTTATTCCTGTTTGATTGATGAAGTCACAGCACCTTAGAGTTTAAGAGCTAGTAATTAAGAGTTTGGGATTTACATATATGCACATTATTATATAAAAAAAAGATAGCCAACAAGGACCTACTTATTTCCTTAGCACAGGGAACTCTACTCGATATTCTGTAATATGGGAAAATGAATCTGAAAAAGAACCTGACATGTATACACTGTGTGTGTGTGTATTTAGTTGCTCAGTCATGTCCGACTCTTTGTGACCCCATAGACTGTAACTCACCAGGATCCTCTGTCCATGGAATTCTCCAGGCAAGAATATTGGAGTGGGTTGCCATTCCCTTCTCCAGGGGATCTTCCTGACCCAGGGATCAAACCCAGGTCTCCCTCATTGAAGGCAGATTCTTTACCATCTGAGACACCAGGGAAGCCCCATGTATACATGACTATGTATAAAATAGATAACCAGTTCAGTTCAGTTCAGTCGCTCAGTCATGTCCGACTCTTTGCGACTCCATGAATCACAGGACGCCAGGCCTCCCTGTCTATCACCAACTCCCGGAGTTCACTCAGACTGACATCCATCGAGTCAGTGATGCCATCCAGCCATCTTATCCTCTGTCGTCCCCTTCTCCTCCTGCCCCCAATCCCTCCCAGCATCAGAGTCTTTTCCAATGAGTCAACTCTTTGCATGAGGTGGCCAAAGTATTGGAGTTTCAGCTTTAGCATCATTCCTTCCAAAGAACACCCGGGACTGATCTCCTTTAGAATGGACTGGTTGGATCTCCTTGCAGTCCAAGGGACTCTCAAGAGTCTTCTCCAGTACCACAGTTCAAAAGCAACAATTCTTCGGCGCTCAGCCTTCTTCACAGTCCAACTCCCACATCCATACATGACCAGTGGAAAAACCATAGCCTTGACTAGACGGACCTTTGTTGGCAAAGTAATGTCTTTGCTTTTGAATATACTATCCAGGTTGGTCATAACTTTTCTTCCAAGGAGTAAGCGTCTT